>SNQJ01S0110170.1:0-21497 GCA_010110895.2 Picea sitchensis
AAACTGCTCCAAGTGGCCGCGTTGGCTGGGGCCATGGATGTTTCCCCATAGGGGTTTTACCATGTGAAAACATCGGTGTGTTGATCTTTGATCTGGTTATGTGAGTGGTTACTGAAGGTGTTCTTCCTCTGTTGGAATACCTGTGTTGTCGAACACCATCTAGTTCGGGCCATGCTACTCCATAAAATACTCTTACTAATCTCGGATGTCGTATGGTAGCATACCCAAGAACCCAGGCTGGGTCATGCCACTTAAAAACAATAATTTCATCTCTCTCTCTCTCTCTATATATATATATATAATTTAAATAGACAGATAATTTCTATAAATACACAGATTCATTTAGAAATAACATTAAGCATATGCATGAGGCATACAAGGCTAAACCCATAAAGTAAATACACATGTATAGATAAACAACAAGTAAATAAACAAACAATTGATGATCATTTTTATAGAAGACGACCAACTGTGTGCAGAACTTTCACGAACCTCCCAACCTTAGAACATGTTGCTCAAATCTCTCAACAGTGGGTCACCCCTGAGATGGGACTAAAGTCCACCCGGGTAAAGGGATTCCTATCTAGGCTGAGGTTACACAGTCAACAAGAAGTATTTCATTACATGTGCCAACTAAATCTAACAACCTATAGCCTCTCATTCCCCACATGCATGTCCCACTCTAGGAAGCGTTCCCCTTCTCTGGTCAAAAATCCTTTGGCTGCCCCACTTCCCTTCTAAGGCTTCAACAACAAGCCAAGAAAGAAGTCTTAGATCTCTACAGTTGTAGTTGGGCTCCCTCAGGAAATCAATTCCTCAACAATTATCTCACCTGGAGAGAGTTTCCCAAGGGCATGAGAACCTGCCTCTTCCATCCATGGGCCTAAAAGCCCACCTCTTCAATCCATCTTTTAAGTCAACCAGTTATAGGATCAGGTGAAAGCATAAACTGAAAACGGGTATGGAATAGGGGACTGTAGAAATAGAAAATGGATTTTGGCATTCTACTAGCTCGGGTATGGTATGGATTTGCTACACATGACGGTGAAGGTACAACGTACAACTTCTGGGTTACAGAGGTCGAATGATGGAGTCAATGGTCCGGATGAGGTAAAATAATGACAGACTGGTAAAATCATGAAATGCGAGGGTGACTAAGGAGAATGGTTGAGCGAGTCCAAAATGGACTAATTTCCCCAAATTTATTTTCACGCACCCATGGTGACACAAGGACCTCCAGGAGCTTGTTTATCTCCACTTGTATTTCCTTTCTCTTTCTCATATGAACTTAGGATATCATAAGATTTATCCATGCCTTAGTCTCTAAGAATAATATTATAATATTCCCCTAGAGATAATCCCTCTAGATTAGCCCCTTTCCTATGCTCTTAGCCTCCTCCCTTTCCCTTCCTAGTGGATTTTATTTCCCCCTTACTCTTTATCGTGTTCATTCTACACGCAATGATGTATTTTATTAATGATATGAGTGTTTACATATACAAAAATAGGCTCACTGGCCTTTAGCATCTAGGTTCTCTGGCCTAATAATCACATAATCCTTCTGGCTTATAATAATTGGGCTCACCAACCTACAAAAATATTTACATTTACCTATGGGGCTCGATCTTAGGGTGTTACATCCCCCTTCTCTTATTCTATGCATTGTCTACAGTGCAGTATATATACACATTTACCACCAAAATTTCAAAAACTTTAAAAAAGATGTGGATATTCTATGTGCAAAACATCCTCGTTCTCCCAAGTTGCATCCTCAGGACCGTACCAGGTCCATTGTACCTTTACTAGCTCTATGGATCGACTACGGAGCTGCTTGATATTTCGGTTCAGAATGCACACTAGATTCACCTGAAAAGCACCTTCTTGCTCCACCTGAATCACATTCCAATCAATAATATGATTAGCATCGAGTATATACTTTTTTAGCAATGATACATGGAATACATTATGAATAGACATTGATGTCGGTAATGCAATCATGAATTCTATAGGCCCAATCCTCTCTAGGATTTCAAAGAACCCATAATAACAATTTTCCAACTTTGAACAATTTCCCAACTTCAGGGAACATCTGTTGGCCTTCACTATCAAGAATACATGATCACCCACTTTAAACTCCCTATGAGTTCTTCCCTTGTTATCATAGCTTTTCTACCTATCTTGAGAAGCCTTTAAATTATGTTTTATTTTCAACATCTGCTCTTCCATTTCCCTAAGTAGTTATGGCCCAACTACTGCTCTATTTGTTGGTTTGTCCCAACTTACAGGTGTGTTGCACTTTCTTCCATAAAGTTCCTCAAATGGGATCATATTTAGAGATGTTTGGTACCCATTGTTATAAACAAAATCTACCAAGTGTAGGTAGTCTTCCCATTTTGTTGGTTTATCCATCACACACATCCTCAACATATCCTCAATCACTCGATTCACCCTCTCTATTTTTCCATCATATTTTGGATGATAAGATGTGCTAAAATTCAAATTTGTTCCAAAACCTTTAAATAATCCTTTCCAGAATTTTGATGTAAATTTTGGATCTCTGGAAGACACATTTGTCTTGGGAATACCATGTAGTCGAGAAATTTCGCTCATATAAATATCAACAACATTGGTTTCCTTGTGAGTGAGCTTCACTGGAATAAAATGGGCAGCTTTAGTAAGCTTGTCCACCACCACCATGATAGAATCATGTTGCTTGTTTATTTTGGGAAGCTTGGTGATGAAATCCATTGTTACTACTTCCCACTTCCACTCAGGAATGAGTAATGGCCGTAGAAAACAAGCTGGGTGTCTATGCTCAGACTTGACCTTTGGACACTCCCAACATTTGGCAATATACTCAACAACTTCCTTCTTCATGCCTAGCCAATAATATTGGCTCTTGATAGCTGCAATATTTTTATGATACCCTGGGTGTCCAACATAAGGTACATTATGCATTTCTCTTAATATCAGATTTTTCAGTTCTTGAGAATTTTTTACATAGGTTCTACCTTTGCGAATTTCATCATTTCCCAACTTGTAGTCCTCAACTTTCAGATGCAAAATGCCTTGCTGTAATTTTTTTATTATTTCCATGTACTGCAAATCTGATTTTGCAGCTTCCAAGATTCTATCCTTCAAATATGTTTGGTACATGATGATGTTTGTAGCATGAAACTCATGCACTCTCCTACCAAGTGCATCATCAACCTTATTCTCTTTCCCTTCGATATGCTTTATATCAAAGTTGTATTCACTAAAAAACTATAACCACATGCTTTTCCTGGCATTTAGAGTTCGATGTCCAAATACATATTTTAGACCATTATGATATGTCCTCAACTCAAACCTTTTTCCCATGAGGTAGTGTCTCCACACATTCAAGGAATGCACTATGGATGCCAACTCCAAATCATGAGTAGCATAGAGCCTTGCATGCTCCTTCAACTTCCTTAATTCATAACATACAACATATCCATTATGACTGAGGACTCCATCAAGTCCTCGTTTACATGCGTCAATGCATACAATGAAGTCATCATTTGGATATGTGATCCTTAATATTTTAGCACTGGTTAATAAATTCTTCAAGTGTTGGTAACTATTTTAACATTCTAATGTCCATTGAAACTTCACTCCCTTCTTTTGCAAGGAAGTGATCAGGTGTGCAATCTTTGAGAATACTTCAATAAATCTTCCTTAGTAGCTCACAAGGCCCATGAATGATCTAACCTCTATCACATTCTTAGGTGTTGGCCATCCTCTAATGGCCTTAATATTTTATGGATCCATTTCTATCCCTTCTTCTAAGATGATATGTCCCAGATAATGGATCCACTTTTGATAAAATGAGCACTTTCTCAATTTTTCATACAACTGATGCTCCCTTAATACTTGTAGTACCAACCTCAAGTGTTGTTCATGATCTTCCTCCAAATTAGAATATATAATAATTTCATCCAATAATACAATGACAAACTTATCCAGGTATTCTCTGAAAATTCCATTCATTAAACACATAAAACAAGTTGGTTCATTTGATAACCCAAATGACACCACTGTAAATTAATAATTTCCATACCTTGTTCAGAAGGTAGTCTTGCTGGTTTCTTCTTCTTTAATTCTTACCTGATGATATCCTGACCAAAGATCAACCTTGGAGAATATTTTTGCATTCTTGAATTGATCAAAGAGGTCAACTATCCTTGTAAAATTATAGTTATTCTTCACAATTACCTTGTTCAGTTGCCTGAAGTCCATGCAAAGTATCAAGGTTCCATCCTTCTTCTTCAAAAATAAAACTAGGGAACCCTAACGTGACACACTTGGGTGTATATACCCCTTCTTCAGAATCTCTTCAAGTTACATTTTCAACTCCTTCTGTTATGGTGTACTCATCCTGTAAGGAGTCTTGGATACTAGAGTTTCTCCATGCATCCGATTTATGGAGAAATCAATATCTCTTTTAGGGGGAAATCCTGATATTTATTTAAACACATATTCAAAATATTTTAGGACTGCATAATATTCAACATTTGACACATTATATTGAGTTCTCTCTTCCATATCAGCTGCAAATAATAACACCCTTTCCTATAGCTTTTCTTCAGCTGCAATGTCGATATTTATATGATAGTTATTGCCCTGTGAATTTCCTGAAATGTCCTTAGGTTCCTTTCCCTATCCAGGAAAGTAAATTCATTTTTATGTCATTCTAGGATAGCATGGTGTTGGTACAACCAATCCATCCCAACTAGACTATCATGGGAACCTAAAGGAAATATTTTCAAATCTTCCCTGGTGTTTTTTCCATTCATGTCTATTGTACATGACTTTACCAACTCCTTAACTTTTATTTTGGCTCTGGTATCCAGCTGCACCAACCAATATTTTCCATGCTTGCTTATTGAAAAATGAAATCTTTCCTCCATCTTAGGTTCTACATAACTATGACTAGCTCCTGAATCAATTAAAATAACAATGGACTGGTTGTTGATCATACCTTCCACTTAAATCATATGTGAATGAAAATATACTTCCTTGTTATCCAGGGCTGCATAGATCCTTGTTATGCTTTTGCCCATGTCCTCCACTATTTCAGCTTTCTATACATTGTGAACAACTCTCACTTTTTCACCTCTATGAGGACAATATCTAAACATATGATTTCCTTTACATACCCAACATTGAATAGGTGGTTTCCTTGGACATTTCCCCCCTATCTCCATTATTCTGGGTTATCTAGAAGATGGATGTCCCTAAGGATTATTTCTTAAGAATGGTGTCTTAGTCCCCTTCTTCCTCTATTCCATATTATCTTGTCATTGATGAATGATGGAAACCCACTCAAATACCTATGAATATTAATTGTCTCATCCTTGATGAAATAAACATACTTCAGAAGTTCTAAAAACCTTCTTTCATATTCATCTATGGTCATACTCCCAAGCTTGAGTTCAAATAACTCTTTCATTTGCTTGTGATAATATCTCTTAGTCAAGTATTTATTTTCAAAATGCTTCTCGAATTCCTTCCAAATAACATTTTTATCTTTAATGTGTTGCACCTGCAGAAGTTAATCCCACCACATGGATGCCTTTCCATTGTGTTGATAGATGGAAATTCTTCCTTCTGTGTGCAAGGAGTAATTATGTAATTGAAAATACTTTCTCATGCCTAGTAGCCATGTGTCTGCATATTCATCCTTCTTGTGCTCACCATTAAATGTAGGAGGTTTTTTCTTGTTCATTTCTCCTCGTAGCTCATCTAGCCCAGACCTCTCCTTATGCTTCCTTCCACATGATGTACTTGAGCTACTATATTCCCTCCTATTGGGATGCCTTAGGGAGTGATGGTGAGTTTTACTAACACTTCTTTTTCTTATTTTTTCATTAGAAGACCCGTGACTTTCTTATTTTCTTGAGCCAATCTCCTTATCCATATTATTCTCAATTATGTCCAAGATTTTCATTAAATTTATGTTGAATTCCTCCTGCTGCTCCTTGGATTTCATAATCCTTTAATTATCAGCCTTGTGACTTTGGAAATCCTTTTGCAAATTTTTAATGGTCTTTACCCAATTTATACTCTCTTCCTTTTCTTCTCCATGTCCATTTGATTTTTTTCCTTCATTACCCATATGGGCATCCATTCCTTTGATCTCATCTTCCTAAATGTAATCCCCCTATGTATGTTCCATCTCTCTACAAAATGTGCAACCAACATAATCTGTTAAGATAATTTATTCGACATTTTCATGAAATTATGAACCATCTTGGTTCAATAATACATCATACTTATTTATTTTGATTTCCTAAGAAAATTTCCTACCTAGGTCAATTTTCTGGGTGATTAGTTATATTCTACTATTCCATACCTTTGCAACTCATGTTTCCATGCTCCATTCCGAGTCTTGAGCAGAAAGTTATGGATATTTGAAAATTTTCTTTTATGTGATGTAATTCGTGTAGATTTGTTCTTCTTCTTTAGAGTCAAAAAAGCTCTTGGACCCATGTTGAATCCTCTATCAAGTTTCACAACCCTTTTGTCCTTAAAATCAATTTTCGAGCACTAGCCCATTTTCTTTAGCCCCCAATCTCATGTGACCTTGGACTATGACCAAGAGTTTAACTAAAAGGACATTTTCCAGATATCCATGACTTTGGGGCTCCAAAACTTTGGGCTTCAAAGGATATTACTACCTCACATCTTGTTTCTCTCGAACACGGAACTGGCGAACTCTTGCACGGTACATATTCATAGCTTTAGGGATTCGTTGCTTTGGATATTTGCGCTTCGGGGGTTCACATGCTATTACACCTTAATTATCCCAAATGTTGAATTGACAAACTCTCGCACTGGCGCTTCAGATCTTCGCTTCTTCGGGTTTCATAATTTTGGACCACACAACACGCAAAGTTCTCTGAACAATGAACGGGGGAATTTCTTCGGTGCTCCTAGGTTCTGGAGCTTCGAGTTTCAGAAGATATTGAAAAAAAATACACACATATCCATGAATTTTGAATCTCTGAGCTTATGAATTCACATCGGAAATCACACACCAGGGGTGTGCTACGTGTTGAAAATATAGATATGACACGTTGCCCAATCTATGGGTGACACATGTCAAGTTCTAATTGGCACACCAAGTCTATGAAATGCATGAAACAAGATGACATATGGAATCCTTAAAGTGGGTCCATGTCACCCTAGGTGACGTCAACATGTCATGTGACTTTGGTGCTCTGAGACTTTAGGACTTCGGAGGATCTCACACTATAATACATCAAAACATATCAACGTTGAACTTCCAAACTCCCTAATAGTGTTCTTTAGATATTAGGACTTCAGGGCTCTGGGACTTCGAAACTTCGTGCTTAGAGGAAATTCCAAACATAACACTAAAAATCTCCCAAATGCCGAACTTTCGAACAGGTGCTCCGGGACTTCAGAACCTCAGGCTTTGGAGGATTTCATACTAGAACAATTTAAAACACATGAACAACGGACTGGTGAAATCTTGACTAGACGCTTCTCCATAGTTTCATTACTCCAACGCTTTTGAGATTCAGGCTTTGAAGGACTTCTTATCAAAAAACAACTTTTCCTCTGAACACCGAAGTGGCTAAATCTTCGAACTATGCTCCTCCGAAGTTTCAGGATTCAGGTGCTTCGGGGATTTGACCTTCGAGATTTTTCACTGTTGATCACTACCCAACCCCCAAACTATCGAGTTCTGAAATTATGAACACTTACTAATCTGCGGGAACATGTCCACAAACACAAACAGTTCAGATTGGTTCCAGACTTCTGGACTTCAGAGAAAACTCCACTCCGCACAACACAACCAGATTTCCCCGGAGTGCCAAACTGTTGAACCACTTAGGGGATCTCACAACCTTCCTTCTCCCAAATGATATACGATGTAGATTCACTTTGGGACTTTAAATCTTTGGGAATTTTTTCCTCCTTTCTGTTAAAGAATTAAAAATTGTCGAACAAAAGAAGTTTGAACGACTTGAGTGGGTTAACGTCCCCACCCCTTTTCCCATATCTGATGGTTGTGAAGGATTCATACCTTTCTTGAGTAGATCCTATGAACATTGTGGTTTCTCGATCTAATACACCTCCTGATATTTCAAACACAGTGAAGGTGTGCTCTCAACTCTCTCTTGGCTCTCATGGACGCTCTGAAACTTGAATTTTGTCCATTATGACAACAACTCTATGTGAAACATTTGCTTCAATTTACACTTACATGACCCATCTAGGCTCATTCTTGAAAACTGGAGATCTGATACCAATTTGTAGCATCCCCAACCATCCAGGTTGGGCCATGCTACTCCATAAAACACTCTTAATAATATCATATACCAAATTGTAGCGTACCCATCCACTCAGGATAGGGCATGCCACTTAAAAACAATAATTTCATTTGTATATATATTTATATAATTTAAATAGAAAGATAATTTTTTCAAATACAAAGATGCATGCATAAATAACAGTAAACATGTACATGCAGCATACACGGGATAAACCCATAAAGTAAAGACACGTGTATAAATACACAACAAGTAAATAACCACACAATTGATACTTATCTTTTATATAACATCACTATCTACATGAAAAACTTCCACAAACCTCCCAGCCTTATACCACACTTATCAAAGCTCTCAGCAGTGGGTCACCCCCGAGTTGGGACTAAACTCCACCCATGTAAAGGGATTCCTATCTAGGCTGAGTTTACACTGTCAGCATGAATAATTTCATTATAGGTTCGAACTCAAGCTAACAACCTATAGCCTCTCATTCCCCACATGCCTGTCCCACCCTAGGAAGTGTGCCCCTTCTCTGATCAACAATATTTCATCTTCCCCACTTCCCTTCCAGGGCTTTAGTAACACGCCAGATAAGAAGTCTCAGAGCTCTATAGCTCCAGTTGGGCTCCCTTAGGAAATCACTTCCTCAACAATTTTCTCACCTAGAGAGAGTTTCCCACAGGCCTGGAATCCCGCCTCTTTTGTCCATGGGCCTGACAACCTGCCTCTTCAATATAGATCTTAATTTAACCAATTACAATCTCAAGTGAAATCAACAATCAAAAATGGGTATGGAACATATGATGGTGTTGGATTTTACTATTCTTCTACTTCATTATTCTATTACTCTGATTCGAACTTACTGTCATATATTGAACCTGGTTCATATTTGATAAGATCCCAACAAAATCCCTCTAAAACTGTTGGCCCCTCTGGTAGACCAGAAGGAAACACAACACACTAAGTGTACTGCGTAGTCTCACTGAGATAACTCTATGGGTGGCTGAAATACTTAGGTGTTTGCAACCTAGGAATGAGTGGAGATCTGCAGTTGTATATTGTAATCTTTATTTATTCATTCTAGCATTTGATTATAGCAGTCATTCTATTCATGCATGTGAAATACCATATCTAACTAGTTAATTCATTCAACTAACATTCACTAATAACAACATTAAAGACACATACATTCATTGAAACAACACAGGTGTTACCATGGTTCACCCCCTCTTGGTCTACGTCCACAAATATCTGGCTCTCAATCTTTTTATTATTTTTCAGTAATATGTCATGCTGAGCATGGTTACAATCTTAGATATTTACTCTCTTAAACATGCTCCTTGATCCTTGTGAGGTTGACTAGATCACAGTAGGCTCCTCAGCCTGCAATGTAACTCCGAGGATCGAGCCTCTCACTGCTTCCCTAGATCACCAACTTACTAAGTAGTACAATTCTAGAACTTTCTACCATCTTTTCTATGCTCTTGTCCTGTCTATCTCCTTTATCTTTCTCCCTCCTCAGTACTACCTATATATCTTCTTGTCTCATCAACCATTATAATGCATTTCCAAAACCCTAAACCTAGCATTGTTATGTATTCCTTGAATGTGCGGCTTGCATGATTCCCTCACATGTGTTTCTTTTCCTTCTAGTTGTCCTTTCTTCCTTTCGTACTTTTTTTCCCAAAAATAGCCTTTTCTCCTGACTATGTCTACATCTGACAGGCCCCCAACACTGACATGTGCCTCGTCCTGAGCCACCTAAACTTTGTGTGCTTCTTCGACAACTCCTGTGAGATTATAGAACTTCTCTATGAGTTTCCTTGCTTGTGTTTGAGCCTACGCGGTCTTTTCTCTGATCGCGTCCAATACTTGCACTATAATATCCTCGCTGATCATCTTTGCACACTTTGCCTAAGTTTGTTCCATGTTATTATTTTCCTCTTTTTCCTACGCAATGAACTCTGCTGGTAGCTCTTGGAGAAGTTCCATTTGATCTTGCCAATCCTTCTTTTGTGTCTGCGGGGATATGCGATTTCCTTGCAGCTTCTTCATATCCCGTACTCGTTAGAGGCACTCAGTGATATTCATCATTTTCTTCCTCTGCTTGAGGTCCTGGATAACTACACTTATCCTTTCCTCTTATTGGTTCCACTACTAGACCTATTTATCCTCCTCCATATTTGTCCATAGTTGTGATTTTCTATCAAGCAATTCGATAGCTGCGCTGACTTGTCATTCCATTTCCTCCATTTTTCATGCTGCTTTATTCTTCCTACTTCCAACAGCCTGTGAATTTCATCGAATTCCTTGCAACTTTTTAATTTTTTCAACTTTTGCAACCATACGCGGGCTGTAATGGTGCATCAAGCATATGTACGCTAGTTGTAGTGGTGCAGAAAGCATATGTACACAGGTTGTAATGGTGTAGGGCATGTACATATTCTAAAAAATGGTTTTTTAATAAGAGCTTCTCAACAGTGCTTTGGAAAAATACGCAAGTAAGAGGGCCAAGGCCATGTATGCATGAATAGGGAAATTTAGGGATATAATAGATGCCCCCTAATGTGTGAGGTTATAAGAGAAACTGATGGCCTAAATACATTACCAAATCTTCACCAATGTACTGTTGGTTACTCTTCTATTCTGTTTGAGTTTGCACTGAGTGACCCAGGGTTCATGTATGTTCAGGTTTCCATCAAAGCCTCTAAAACTATCGGCCCTCCTGGTAAACCAAAAGGAAACACACCGCACAGAATGCGTTGTGCAGTCTCACCCGAGATAGATTTAATGAGTGAATGCTATACTCATGTGTTTATAGCCTAGGATTGTGTGCAAGATGTGAGAACTGTATATTGAACCACTTATTATAACTTGTGAACCCAGTATACTTTTATTTGCGAATAAACATGAAATATAACAACTCATTCATTCAATATAGAAATATTTACTTAAATCAATAAAGAAACACATACATTCAATCTCATAACATAGGTGTTACCGTGGTTCACCCCCTTCTGGGCTACATCCACAAATATTTGGCTCTCAACTCTTTTATTATCGTCGTTCTGTCACTACAGTGCCGCGCACTTACAACTCTTGCCAGTTGGGTAAGATATATATGAGGCGGACTAGATCACACCAGGCTCCTCAGCCTGCGATCTAACCGTCAATATCTACCCTCCTTCATCCTCTCTATATCAACATCTTACAAAAATAGATCATACAACAAAATATTACATATCATCTCGCTACAACACTTCTACAATAATGACTAGTCTCTCTAATAATTAGAACTGAACCCCCCCTATGATACCTAAGTATCGATATTTATACATTTTCTGGCTCTTTAGACATTACAATATTACCAAAACCCCAACCCTACCATGGTTAGGTCTTCCCTGCATGCACACATGTTGTTCTTCCTTCCAACTGTCACTTTCCTTGTGCATGCTTTCTTTCTGAAAATCGCCTTTCTTTCTGCTTTGGTCTGCTTCCAACAAGCCCCAAACGCTCACATGTGGCTTGTCCCGTGCTACCTAAAAACAATATTCGATCTCCATGGTGGTCTCCCGAAATTTTTCCTTGATCTTTGTTGCTCGTGTTTGTCCTTGCATAGTCTTCTCCTTGAGTGTGTCCACGATCTGGAATGTAATTTCATCACTGATCAATTCTACGCACTCTGCCTGGGTTTGTGCTATATGTGTCTTTGTTTCCTCTGCCTGTGCCAAGAATTGTGCTACCCACTCTTGAAATAGTTCCATTTGAGCTCGATGCTCCTTCTTCTATTTTTGTGCAATGGTGAGTTCTGTCGGAATTTTCTTCATGTCCTGTGCCCCTTTGACGCACTACGTGATGGAGATTTTCTTCTGCCTCTATTTGAGGTCCTGGATAGCTGTGCTTATCCTTTCTTCTTCCTTGTCCCATTTCTAGACTTTCTGATCCTCCTCTAGCTTTGTCCAATGTTGTGTTGCATTCTTGAACAAGTCAATTGTTGTGCTAACCTGCCACTCTATCTCTTGTAGTTGTTCTACTGATTCCTGCTTCCTTTTCTCCTTTACTGTTGGTGGAGTAGTGGATGTGAGTTTCTCATGGAGATTCTTGATCTCCTTCTGATATTCATCGATTTCCTGTGCAATCTAATCAATATTTTTTGTTGTTGTAAGTTCATCCGTCTGCACGGTCTTTTGAATATTCTCATATGCTCCTGTGACTTTCAGCTCCAATCCATTTCTGCACTCTCTTTCCTCTTGGGTTTATAGCTTAGCCTGCTCACATAATATTTCCAACGTGTCTCGCTTCTCCATCGCTTGTTGTAATTCGGCTAAGTCTGTGCATTTCTGAGTCTGTTCCTCTTGAGTAACGCTCACCTAAAATTTGTGTAGATCCTTGGATGGTATCCATGACAATACCAGTTGAATTTGGCTTAAGTCCTTTAGGGGTGTATGTCCCACAATCTCGTCCATGTGCAACATACTGGGTGTGATGTGGAATGTTGTGCTCAACTGGGGTATTGGAACTGTATCTCGCTCTCCTTATTCCAATGTTTCCTCTGTCTTTGATGCAGATGGTAATGTTCCCATGTTATTTCTTGTTGTCTGTACTTCCCCGATTTTCTTGAGGAACTATCGCATGTCTGCCAGATCCTCTTGAATCCTATCCCAGTGGTGCACAAAATTGTCAAAATCCCCATATAAACATTCCTGAACCATTGAGGCTATCATTTCTCCATAATCCTTCGTGATCATATATTTTGGAGGTGTTATTTGTTCCTTAATATTCTTGTGCACACCCCCCATCTGAGTATCTGGTCTCTTATTAAGGCCTGGTTCCTAGGGATTGGGACTTGGTGTAGTCTCTTCTGCGACCTCGACCTATTTCTGTTGTTATTTGGACAACTGCGTATTATCCTTCTTCCCCTTCTGGGTCCCCATATTTTTTGTGATTTTGTTTGTTTTATTTGTCTTTGTCTGGCCCGCCCTCCATTGCTTGGGCACTGAGACTTCTTGAGGCTATGTTTCTCTCTGCGTTGCCTCTTCTTCTGCTATCCTTTCCGGCAAGTCTTGAGTGAGGAATGGAATCTTCCACTTGTCTTCCTAGTTTTTGATCACCATGTCAATGTCACATTTTGTGATACAATACCTCATTTGTATCCACTTCTTGTTGGGCTCCTTTCATGCCTGTATCCACATCATATGTTGCATGGATTTGAAGTTAGTGATGTCTCGATGCTGCGCAACATCCTGTGGTGTGATCCTCCACATGTTGGAGATGGATTCCTGTAGGTCATGAAGGTATTCTTCGAATGTAACTGAATTCATTTTCTTGTTCTTGAAATCTGACGCAACGCCAAGTGATAAATACCTCACTCCATAATTTGGCTTGGGTGTAGTGTTGAAGAATGTGTAACTCGGTTCCTTCCATCCTACGATAGCTATCAACATGATTAGCCATGAGTAGTGAAATTCTATTCCTTTATCCTACGCATCCTTGTAGTCATCTAGGAACAATTTCAAGAGATAGGGTGCCCAACTCACTATGGTGCCCTTGGTGCACTGAGCTGCAACTGCGACAACCCCAGCTGGAACATCCTCCCTGCGACATTTTATTAGCAACTTACAGGCTAAGATTTTTGCGCCCATTTGTGTTGCAACATTGTTGATCCTCTTGATGATGATGCCTTGTGTCCCCCTATCAGTACTATATTTCTTCTTCATCTCCTCCTCAAGCACTTTCTCCTTTGTCTTATCGTCGAGGAATTGCACAGGATCCATGCCCCGAGATGGAAATCCTATTATGTGCTTAATAATATCTACGTCTATCGAGATGATCTTGTCCAACAATATGTACCCACCATGTGTGACTGCTAACAGTTGTTTAATGCACCCACTTGCATAGTGACCTCTGCCAAAATGTGGTAGAACCAATAGACCTAAAATCCATATTTTATCCGACCATGTTGCCCATTAGAGTGGCTAATCAATCGGTTCCCCAACCAGATTTATGGCCACAGTCTCCAAGTATACTCTCTTTGCAAATTCTAGAAACTTGTATGTGTCTGCTACATCATGGTCTGAGTATTTTATCTTGTCGACCTACCCTAGGAAGCCTAATTCCATCCTTACCCCATCTGGTATACACAGTATAACGAGTTATGTGACAAGATACTTACGAGGTGACCTAGGTACATGTTGCTTTTTTTTGTTCAGTGATGGCTAGATTGAGGTGCCAGCGAAGACCGTTTATTCTTCGGAATACCATTCTGGCCTGTCTTTGACATCTTCTACTGTTCTTTCTTTTGTAGTGCCATGGTGGTGAATTTCAAATGTTTGTTGAGTTTGAATGGTCTCTGTGACCTTTTTGAACTCTAATCTGTGATGCTTAGCCTCTATCGCTCTCTGTGTGTTCTCTTCTCACAAATAGACTCTTTTCTCTTGCGTCCATGTGTTGTATGGGCATCACATGAAACTTGTCGAGGATGCTTCCTTAATTATGGGTTCAATGCACCTCCGGTTCTTTTATCCTTACCATTAATTTCCCTTGCCATCTTCGGTTGGCGCGATTAATGTGGAGTCCCATTGTTCCTTTCCGTCATTTAATCCCGTATACCTCCGTATTTTTTTACTTCTTTTGTCATCTTTCCATTTTTCGCTTGTTTCTCTTTTTCCCCGGCCATTAACCTGATCCTCACCGAGTCTATGTTTCTAAGTATGTGTGATCTTTCTTCTTTCTATGCATTGTGCCTCTATTGGTATCGTTTTAATATCCTGTGTTTTTTGTTTTTTTTTTACTATGCGGTGGGTGGTTGAGTGTCCTTGTACAGCTTCAATCAGCTCTCGTTGATCATCCCTCTGAGTTTTGTGCCTAATAAGTCTTTAAATTGTACTTCTTCTCCATTTGTGACAATTTTTACTTTGTACGGTCCTAACCAGTGAATTCTGAGATTTCCTGGGTGTTGAAATGATTTGTTGTCATACATCAGTATTAGATCTCCTTACTTGAAGGTTTTCTTCTCGATGTGTCTATCATGACAAGCTTTGTCCCTTACTTTCTGGACTTGTTGGTGAAATGTTGCTAAGATCCAGCCTTCCT
Organism: Picea sitchensis; assembly: GCA_010110895.2. Taxonomy (NCBI): domain Eukaryota; kingdom Viridiplantae; phylum Streptophyta; class Pinopsida; order Pinales; family Pinaceae; genus Picea; species Picea sitchensis. Next base: position 15,417 of record SNQJ01S0110170.1, read on the forward strand.
CCATGGTCATTATATTACTTAGTCTCTTTTGTACTGCGTCTTGTTCTATCATATGTGTGATCGTTTCTACGCGTAAGATTGGTACTAAAAATTATAATGACACCACTTCTTCTAGGCCATAGACCAATTTAAATGGTGTGTACCCTGACAACTTTTTTCACGTAGTCCTGTAGGCCCATAATACTGCTAGTATTTTGAGTTCCCAATCATCCCTGTTGACATTACAGATCTTCATTAGTGAATTATCCAAGATTTTGTTGAATGCTTCTACTATGCCATTTTCCTGTGGATGATATGGTGTGCTCTTCTAAGGATGGACTTCAAACTCTTCAGTCATAGCACTGATAGTGTTATTTATGAAGTGTGTGCCTTGGTCGCTCATCAAGAATCTTGGGCATCCAAATATAGTGATCACTTGTTCAAATAAAAAGTGTTTTATTGTTTCTGCGCTGCAATCGTTCACTGGTGCGACTTCCACCCATCTTGTTAGGTACTCTGTCATGGTGATAGTGTACCTAGCTCCTGTTATTTTTGTTGATGGATTGATTGGTTCCAAAAATTCTGTTTCCAACTTAACAAATGCCTGCAATGTTACTTGTGGTCCTAATGGCATCTCATCCCTTCTATTGGGTTTTCCTACCCTTTGAGAAACATCACATCTTTGATAGTAATCCTTCGAAGCGTGGTGAATGGTCATCCACCATAGTCCTATGCACAATATCTTTTGCATGGTAGCTTTGCCTATGTAATGTCCTCTTGATATTCCCTCATGAGATTCTGATAAGACTCTTGGTATTTTGTTCTCTAACACATACATGTGCAAGATGTTATCTTCACCCATTTTGTATAAGTTTCCTGCGATCATTTGATAGTCAACAGCATGGACTACCAGGTTTTTCTTCTGCATGGTGTTGTATTCCCGCGGCGTAGTTCTCGTGCTCAAGTATTGAATAATATCTACAAAGTATTCATCAATGATCTGGACTAAGAATAATTGTGCATCTAAGAATTTGTCTTCTAAATTCATAAATTCTTCTCCAATTATGACTCTTGATAGGTGGTCAGGTCTTGCATTCAATTTTACCGGCTTGATTATTACTTCAAATTCAAATTATTGAAATAGTAGTAACCATCGAAATATTCTCCCCCCAACACTGGCTTGTTGACTAAGTATTTAAGGTTTGAACGATCTATGAACATATTAAAGTGTTTTCCCAGTAAGTAATGTATGCACTTATGCAGTGGATAGACCATAGCTAGTCCTTCTCTCTCCATGGTGTTGTAGTTCTGTTCTGATTTTGATAGTTTTCTTCTTGCAAAGGCTATGGGGTGATCCAAATCCCCCTCTCCTGGATGCACCAATATAGCTCCAAGTGTTATGGCTGATGCATCTACTTGGACGTGGAATGTCTTCTCCCAGTCTAGAAATACTAATATTGGCACAGTGACCATCTTTTCCTTCAGGGTATCCAGATTGTGTTTACACTCGTCGTTCCATTGAAACTTTGTATCTTTTCTTAACATTTTTTCCATTGGCGCGGTAATCTGTGTCTATCCTTTGATGAAATTTCTATAGTATCATGTGTGTCCCAATGTAACTCTTAGTTGGCAGACTATTTTGCATGGTGGTAAGTTAACAATTACTACAATCTTTGCAGGATCTACTAGTAAACCTTGTTTGCATACTATATGACCCAATAGTATCCCAAACGGTGTTCTGAATATGAATTTTTTTATGTTTAATGATATCTGGCACTACCTTCATATTTCTAACATCAGTTGTAAGACTTCAACATGGTCTTTCAACAAACTATAGACTGTCCAATCATCTAGGTATACCTCTAGAAACTGGTGGAAGAATTCCTTAAACGTGGCGATGACTACTCTGGAAAATATTGTTGGTGCATTCTTCAATCCAAACGACATGACTATGTACTGGTAGGATCCCCATTCTGTTCCAAATGTGGTCTTGTATATTTCTTCCTATGCTATCTTGATATGATGGTAGCCTGAGAATCCATCAGTGAATGAGTAAGCTTCATGTCCTCCTACGTTCTCTAAAACTTTATATGTGAAAGGTGTAGGGAATGGGTCATGTAGGCATGCATCGTTCAAATTCCTCAAGTCAATGCATATCCTTATCCCTCCTTATTTTTTTTCATGAACTACCCTTGGACTTATCCATTCTGATTCTTCGACTGGTTCTATGATTCCGGTTTTGAGCATCCCGTTGATCTAAACTTTGACTTTCTACTTATATATTGGGTTCAATCTATATGGTCCATGTCTAATCGGTCTCACTTCAGGTTTGAGTGGTATCTTCATTTCTCCTAGCTCTCTGGATATACCCTTCATCTCTGTAAATTTTGTAGGAAACAGGTTGCTATACTCGCACAATAAATATTTTATACTTTCCACTGTTTGCTCATCCCAGTAGTCTCCAATGTTGGCCATTTTGGGATTCTCAACTATCCCAATGTTGAATTTATTTACCTTGATTGGTGTGGAAATAAACTCTAATTCTATAAGTGGTCCCTCCACTTCTCTTTTACCTTCTTCTTCTTCTAATTGAATATCGCGTGGATCATCTTCATCTGGTGCTTCCTCCTACACATGGTAACATGACAACAATTCTTTGATTGTCTGTTTGTTCCGCTGTTGTTATTCTATGATAAGTTCTACTTCTTATTCTTTGATGAATATCACTCCTCTTATCTGTTTAAGAGAAGCATATATGTTAGGGTTCTCATGCTTTAATGAGAAAGTGACTATAAAATTATATTGCAATGTCGTCTAGGTTGCAATTCCTTTGTGCAATTCCTGGTCTGTATATCGGTTCACTGGTATTCCCTCTAGGGTGTGTATAAAATGGTGAGGCCATTCCTCTGGTGGTGTCATTTTCCATAGCATTCTTCATTCCTCCAAGTGTTCTACTAGTGCCCCTTGTCCATCATACTTATGTTGTTTCTTGTTGTCTTTTTGTTCTATGCTGAACCTTATGCACAATAACCACTTACATTGGTACCAATCTATGATCGTCTCTTTGTGTGCGCCCCACCATCTTGCAGGTGTGGCCTTGAGTGCTATATCAAGTGCTAATAGTATCTGATTCTCTAAAACTTCATCTTCATACTGTTCCAAGAATACTTCCAGATCGTTTATTCCATGGAAACTGGGTGGTTCCCTTATCTTCGTGCCTACCCATCTTACTGCACGGTCTATTCATGCACATCTTCTCGTGGAACATTTGTGCAATCTTTCTTTACATTTCTCTAAACTGGTGTCTAAGTCTATCTCACATGAAGTAATTCTCTACCAACTAAGTATCCTATCTATAGTTGGGTTTACTTAATGTTGATTGCGTACAGTTGTTTTGTAAAACAAGTTGATTACCTCTAAGTCTAAGCAAGTAGGTTCTAAAAACCTCTCCCCTTATGAGGGTCTAATGGTGTGATGACCCGATATTCCCCTGACTCAAACATCGTTTTCCTTGTTTTCAAATTGATTATGGCTTGGTTGTCAAATGCCCAATCCAAACCAAGTAACGATGAATATGGTGTCATGCCGTAAACTATTTCAATGAATTCAAAATCAGATTTAGTGTGAACTCCATCCAGGTCTACTGTCACTCCTTTTAGTCCACTAATTGGTAGGACTCTGTGTTGGTTTTCTTGTTTCAGTTGAACAGATGAATATCCTAATGTGGGCTCTCTCATGCATTTCCATGTATTTTTTGGTAATACATTGACTTAAGATCCTAGATATAGTATGATATCTCCCATGTTGAAGTCTTTGATGTTGGAATTCATTCTAAAATCCATACTAGGTCTTCTTCTTGTATGTAGGTGATTGCCTGTTTTTTTATCTAGTTTTCCTTTCGTCTCTATACTACATTTTTCTAATATGTTTTGCAATATTTTGATAGATGATGGATCATTCAATACTTTTACACATGATTGATAAAAGACTTTGATTGTACTTACTTGTCCCATGGGTTTCATTTCGTTGGTATGATCCAATACTGGAGGCATCTCATACTCCGGTGCTTCCTTTCTTTGTTATGCGGTTGAAGTGGATGCCCTGTCTTCCTTCTGAAATTATTGTCTTGCCTGCTTAAATATCTCCTTCTCCTTCTATGCATCGAACTGCTTCCTTGGTTCAACATTCTTCTTCACCCATTGGTTTTGTACTGGCTCTTGTCAAACTGCTTATTTTCCTATTTTATTTCCTCCATGAGTGATGATGTTGATGTTCCGTCCTTCGTCCCTTGCTTCGGCTTAAATCCACTGAACATTCTAGTTGTTCAAATTCCTTTTTTCCTGAATCTTTACTAGTAGTGTCGAACATTCCTCTGTATCATGTTCTGATGCACGAAAATACATGCACGTTGCTACTGGAAAGGAAAATTCCCTTGCATAATTCCCTGGTTGTTGGAAATTGTGACATACCACTAGTCATCTATTTCACACACCCGCTGCGGCATAGTAAATTTTTCGCCTTTTCTCGAGGGACATAATCCCCAAAATCCTATGGGGCTTAGCATAGGTTATCTCTTCCATTTTTCCACCTTCATGCGATTGTTGATCATGATCACAAGCCAAACAACTAGGTGCCTTTTCACATTTCGTGACTCAACGATACAAGCGGGTCGAGTCTTTCGACATTGCAAACCCCGAAACGTCGTAACGCTGAAAAATGCTTTCATCGACAATTAGCTCCCTGGGCTATGCCTTGGCCCATATGGCCACTTCTCATAAGATTACAGTCTTATTCCCTTTGGGACTTATCAGTATGAGAGTCTGACTTCTTATCAACGGGACTCCCGAATTCCTGATTTTCGATTTCCCGAAATGGCCTTCGCCACAATAGCCCTCCTGGATATTCCCTGATCTAGGTGACCACTCCTCATAAGACCTCTGTCATCTTTCTTTCAAAATTTATGAATATAAGAGCTCGACCTCTTGTCAACAAGACTTCCAAATTCCCGATTTCTGAAATCCCGGTGGACTCTTCCTTTCAGAATTTTCCCGAAATATTGGATTGCTGCCGCGTGTCCTCCCTCAGATGGACGGTCCTCGTCATTTCAAGATTTCGTGACTTGCGACCCCCAATGAAACAATTCCTCTGTCAATTTGAATCCCCGATATCCTAAATATCGATGGGCTCTCGATCTTTGCCACGTGTCCTCCACGGATGGACGGTCCAAATTGTTTCGGGACTTCGCCAGGTGCAAAGTCAAATTTCTCACCTTCCTCTCTTTTTTCCCGATGTTCAAATCCCCAAAATGGGTGATCTCACGATGCGTGGCCTCCCTTAGTCATATGATCCAAATCTATTTTGGGACATCCACCATGGAGTGTCCTGATCTCTTGTCAACGAGACCTCCGAAATCCCAAAGTCCAAGATCCCAAGATGGGTGATCTCGCGATACGTGGCCTCCTCCCGGATGGATGACTCAGATCTATTTCAGGACTTTCATTGTGAAGTTTCTCAACCTCTCGTCATCAGGACTTCCAAAATCACGAAGTCCAAAACCCTGATACCAACTCCTCTTTCGGGACTTTCGCCTCTATTCATGAGGGCTTAACCCTCATGCATCTCCTGACAAATCCAACGACTATCGGGTTTCGAACTAAGATATGATGGTTCAGATCTGTCCTGTGCTGTGCACTCTCCCGCTACTCCCTAGACATGGAAAAATCAATGGTCCAAATACTCCCACGGACATTGGGGATCTACAGTCTCGATTTCTTCAGTACTCACGAAGATAAAGGAAAAGGGTTAGGGAATTTAACGCCCTCGTTTCTTCCTCCAATCTAACGATCGTGAATGACCGCAAATCTTCTGACAGGATCTCATCCATCAATCGATACTTATCCCTATGCTTCCATCTCAGGATTTCAAGAGGATCATTCTTCCTCGTACAAGGTTACTAAGACTTGCGCCTTCAAAACGTTTTCCAGGTTCTTGGTGATCTTTCCAAGAAGGGTGTCTCTATGGGGAGATCTATCCAGGGTATTACCTGAGACGGATAAAGGTATAGATTTCTCGAAAACAGACTTGAAGTCTGAACTAATTCAA
>SNQJ01S0110172.1:1742-13204 GCA_010110895.2 Picea sitchensis
TTCACCACCATTTCTAGTTTATATAGTATTTCGATAGGTATAAGATTGAACCATCGTGTCTTTTGACATGAACCCTTGCACCTCTTCATTTAATTTTAACATAAATAATCTTCTCCTTTTATTCATTAATTTATTATGTAAGTTTCTCAATTAATTAGAAGACTGATATTGATTCGAATTTCATCCACATGAGTTGGTCATAGGTATGGATCGACTCCTTCTATCATTCCCATGCTTCTACTATGTCCCTAGTTCTTCAGTGGACCATATTCGAGCTTTTACCAACTCTATGTATTGATATGGTGTTAATCTTGTCAAATTACAAGCCTTTAAATGTTTTACATAAATCATATTTTGCAAAGGTTATTTCTTCAACCTAATGTTCAAATGACCGCAGGCTCAAAAGCACAGGATTATCCATTTAAGCGTTGTTCCTAGCGCCTTTTCTTTCACCCTTATTCCTCTATCACGAGACCAGTGCTGGAACCAAGTCCTCCAGACTTTGGCCTTCTTGCATTTTATCAGAGTAATACTTCCTAAAGTAAACTTCGTCAAAGTACATATAAACACTCCTTTTTGACATTATTTTTCATATGCCCTTCGGCTAAGAACCAAAGGCTTAACTCATTTTTCTATGTAGTTATTGAAATTGGCCCTCTAGTTTCTCAAGAACCTTCACATGACCAGGAGTTAGGACTGTAGACTTAGGCAAAAAGGAGCTCTGACTCTTCGGGTATTCGAGATTATTGGACTTTGAAAACCTTGTATTCTTTCGGAGTTTGACCTACCAAAGTGGTCATCAAGAGTGGGAAATCGGTTGCTATCGATTGTTAGTACTCCTTACGCTATCCTTCCACTGTACTCGATCGAACACTTGAGAATGCTCCTAAAGTAGATCAACAGTTAGCGTTACTTCGTGATTCACACTTACTCTATCCTTCCACTACGCTTAATCAACGGTCAAGAATGCTATGGAAGTAGATCAATGGTTAGCGTTACTTCGTGATTCATGCTTACTCTATCCTTCCATTATGTTTAATCAATGGTCAAGAATGATCCCGAAGTAGATCAATGGTTAGCGTTACTTTGCGATTCCGACCTTCAATGATTAGTTGATAAAAGAAGCTTGGATATCCCCGAAGTTAGTAATCCTAGAGTGATGTGGTGTGATGACATCATTGTTGATGTGGCACTAGATGAGTGGCTGCCACATGTCACCTTGATTCGTGACTTTCATATACCTAAGACATTGACACTTGTAACCAATTGATTGGGCCATGTGTCATCTTTGTCTTCTGCCACATGTCTCCCTCTTGGATCATGAATTTTCACTTCGTGGCTTTAGGAGTTTTAGTTGTTTGGGACTCCTCGTAATCCCGGAGTGGTCAACGTCGAGCTAACTATTCCTTCCCTCGCATGATGATTGTTTGGATTTTGTGACTTCAGGACTTCGACCTTCGAGTATTCTTGTTTTTTCTAAACTTTTGATTGTCGGAGTAGGTCAATGCCAGAGTTGACCACTTGATCCAACGACTGGCGTTACTTTGTGATTTTGACATTTTTTAACTTAGTTATCATAATCACTGAAGTGGTAAAGCTTCGAAGTCCTGAATATTTCTATCTCTTGCTTGATCCAATGACTGAGAACTCACCCGAAGTTCTCCATGAGATCTGACAATTCTTGTTTAGCCACTTTCAATCAATGTCTCTAAGTGGTCTAATGGTTGCAATTTAATTATGCATTGAGATAAACGATAGGCATGGACCCAACCAGGTGGCTTGTTAACACTTTACCACTGTGCGCATGGTTTATATGTTTGCTACATAGCTAAAATGTCCAATGTTCTAGATCAAAACATGACCTCCTTGTCCTTCCACTCTATGTCGATCAATGACCGACGGGATTTCCTAGCTCTTCCTTTGAACCTATGGTTGATGAGAGTTCGTGACTTTGAGGATTCAACATTCAGGTATTCTTACATGATTCATACTCCTTTTTGCCAGAGTGGTCAACACCAGAGTTGACTTGCTTGATCCAACGTTTGAGAGCTCACTTGAATATCCTCCATAAAATTTGACGACTCTTATTTAATCCCTCTCGATCTATGATTTTAGCTTGGTCCAACTATCCATAATGCTACTGATCCAGATGCGAAGGTTGAGATTTAATCCTTCCCAACCTCTGACATCACCTCGATTTGATGGGTGTTAAGATTTCTATTCGATTTTGATCGACGATTGACATATTTTCCGATTGTAACAAAGTTTCTTTATGATTCTTGAAGGGTTTCAATGCTCTTCTTTTGATCTGTTCATCGTTATTTATCCTGAGATTTTAATAACTATTTGTGCATGATTTTATGTGTTGATCTTTAGTCGCTAACCCTCCCAAGATCTTAATTCATTATGCTTCGTTACTCCTTTTGTACGTGGATTCTCTGCATGCTACCTCTCATGATATTTAGTAACATAGTATCACTATTGATCCTATCGTGATCAATAGTGATCACAAATTGCTTCTTCCCCAAGATGATCTTCCTTTTTCTTTGTTTAGTCTACATGTTTAACTCATGTTTCCATCAATGAAAACACACAATCAAACTTGCCAACAACTACTTGGTACATGCAAGTGAAATTCCCATTGTAATAGATGCCCCATAATGTTCAAGGTTATTAGAGCATTGCATTGTAAATTACATTTTTATTTATCAAAATGGACTTTCAAGAACCCATAGAGGAAGTCATTGTTGGATAGAGGACAAGGAACCAAGTGTGAAAACATAAAAATGGTAAGATAATTATCCTTTCTTCCATTAATGGGTTATTCCCATGCTCATGTATGAGTTAAGTCAAGTACAACATATGAGCGTATCATGGTGCAATAAAATGGGAAGGATATATCACAATACACCATATATAAAATTAGATCAAAGACCATACTAAAGTACATTAATATCTCAATACATCATCAATATACATCCTTTAACATCCATGGTATAATGTTGCTAAGGTAAATGGCTTAAAATTGAAGAAGAAGAGGCCCCAAAACTAAAGGGACTCAAACAAGTGTTAGGAACTTAAATGTTGGTTGAAAAGAGCTCTAAATCAAGGTTCCAATGATGGTTGAAAGCAACGACAAATGTCCATGGAATTTGATGGAAGTGATGGCTCTATGAAAAACTTGGGGTCCATGAAAGGTGTCCAACACAGACCCAATTTAGTCCAGTGCGCCAACATATTCAACCTTCTAGGAGGAAGGAGGTCTCACCCAAGGCACATATGATTTAGGTGCAAAGTGCTTAAAGATTTAGTGGGGGTTATATTACCTTTATTTTTACTTTAATCTCATTCAATTAAATTGATGGAACTAACAACATTCATATCAAACACAATCACATTTCGATCATCTAGATATAACATGAACAAAAATACATAAGTAGAATGTTTCTTAATTTAATTACCAAAATGAGAGATACTGTATAAGTTTGACGTGGAACTCAAGATAGAGTGCAAGTCTCTCGACTCATAACAACAATACAAGAGTCTCTCAAAAGTCTTATTACCTTTCTTACATTCATTATAATACTCATGTATATAGGTATCTTGAGTGGTTACAGGACATTCCAAAATATACTAGGGAATCTACTAGTTGTAACCTTGTCATACAAAAGAGCACAAAAGCACCTACCTCCTTAGAGACATGCATAGAGGATTAGGGGAACTAGGTACATAATATATATAAGATGACTCATAAGCCTCCATGTACTTAAGCTTCTATGAGACCATGTACTCAAGCTTTTGTGGTCCCTTGGCTTCTATGAATTTTCCTTTTGCCAGACTTTGGTTTGCACCAAATTTTGGTCAAAACTAGGACACAACAAGAAGCTGGAACACTAACATCGCCGAGTAAGTTTCTCCACATAATGTGATAATGAGCTAAAGCTGAACATGAGAGAAACCATATGGTCATAAATCAATAATGAAAAATACCTTCTAGATGTGAGGTAACCCAACAAAAATGAAAATGGGCCCCAAAGTACTAGCATGATCCTAACCACATGAATAGATGAACCAAAGTCAAACACTATAAGAAACCATTCAATTAGGAACCAATTATGATAATATACTTCCAAATGAAAGGAAATCACTAATGAGGAAGTAGAACTCATGGTACCAAGACTCTAGATCAAAATCCCAAAGAAAGTGTGATGGGATCAATAGGAGTATATCTATTGGAAGAAAGGAAACGATGAATCCTTTCAACCAACATGAGGTAAGAATATAGTTAATGAATGATTAAGACATGGACTCAACTCAAGGGATCTATCCAAACATGGGAATGGTGATGAAAGATATCCCTTAACACAAATAAAAAAAGAAAATACTAGCTTGCACAAAATCCACTTCAAAGGAAACCACATCGAAAAATGACTCAAACAAAGGTGTGAATTAGGAATTCCTTTGTAATGATGAGCAAGTTTTGGTAGGCTAATTGGGTGAGCTCAGACTCAATTTTGATAGGAAAATTGGGTTTAAATAAAATTCAATGGGTGACTTTATGTAGATGCTTCGATCAAGGGTGACACTAATTACTACCCAAATAAAACTCACGGGGACTTGAAAAACTGAAAAAGACCCAAATGCATAATAGTTCCTTTCTCCAATGTGCCAACATATTCAACCTTCTAGGAGGAAGGAGGTCTCACTCAAGGCACATATGATAGTTGCCATATGATTTAGGTGCAGAGTTCTTAAAGATTTAGTGGGGTTTATATTTCCTTTATTTTTCCTTTAATCACATTCAATTAAATTGATGGAACTAACAACATCCATATCAAACACAATCACATATAGATCATCTAGATATAACATGGACACAAACACACAAGTAGAATGTTTCTCAATTTAATTAGCAGGATGAGAGATACTGTATAAGTTTGATGTGGAACTCAAGATAGAGTGCAAGCCTCTCGACTCACAACAACAATACAACAAGACTCTCTCAAAATTATTCTAAACTTTCTTACATTCATTATAAGGCTCATATATATAGGTATCTTGAGTGGTTACAAAATATTCCAAAATATACCAGGGAATCTACTAGTTGTAACCTACTCATACAAAAGAGTACAAAAGAACCTACCTCATTAGAGACATGCATAGAGGATTGGGGGAACTAGGTACATAGGATATATAAGATGACTCCTAAGCCTCCATGTACTTAATCTTCTACAATACCATGTCCTCAATATTTTGTGGTCCCTTGGCTTCTATGTATTTTCCTTTTTCTCAACTTTGGTTTGCACCAACTTTTGGTCAAAACCAGGTCACAACAAGAAGCTGGAACACTAACACCATTGAGTACATTTCTCCACATGATGTTATAATGAGATAAAGTTGAACATGAGAGAAACCATGTAGTCATAAATCAATAATGAAAATCCCTTCTCGACGTGAGGTAACCCAACAAGAATTAAAATGGGCCCCAAAGTACTAGCATGATCCTAACCACATGAATAGATGAAATACAATCAAACATTATAAGGAACCATTCGATTAGGAACCAATGATGATAATCTACTGCCAAATGAAAGGAAATCACTAATGAGGACGTAGAAATCATGATACAAGGACTCTAAATCAAAATCCCAAAGAAAGCATGATGAGATCAATAGGAGTATATATATTGGAAGAAACAGAATGATGAATCCTTTCAACCAACATGAGGTAAGAAGATAGTTGATGAATGATTAATACATAGAATCAACTAAAGAGAGTTTGCCAAACATGGGAAGGGTGATGAAAGACATCCCTTGACACAAATTAATAAGGAAAATACTAACTTGCACGACATCCACTTCAAAGGAAACCACATCGAAAAATGACTCAACCAAAGGTGTGAATTGGGCATTCCTTTCTAATGATGATCAAATATTGGTAGGTGAATTGGGTGAGCTAAGAATTAATTTTGATAGGAAAATTGGGTTTAAACAAATTCAATGGGTGACTTTATGTATATGCTTCATTCAATGGTGACACTAATGAATACTCAAATAAAACTCATGGGGACTTGACAAACTGAGCAAAGACCCAAATGCACAATAGTTCCTCTCTTTCTCCCTATTTTTGTTTTTCTATGATTTGTTTTTTTTTTTTTTTAAATTGTTTAAATAATGAAAGAATCGAAAGAGTCTGTGCTCAAGTTACAAACAACTAGGATCTAAAGTGCATGAGAGACCATATGACAAAAACTAATCAAAATGGTACCCACGTAACCTTGTTGGTCCAGAACATACTTACCTCCGCATCTAGTACGTCACCACGTGCAAGGGTGGACCCTTCAAGAGTTTGGGACTTCGGGACTCTGGGGGTTTGGGATGCAGGGTCATGGGTAAGTTGAAAATCCTGAAATCCAAACCCACGTGGAGAGATTTTGGACCCTTCGGGAGTTTGGGAATTCGATACTCCAGAGAACATGCGTGCAAAAAGGAAAAGGGGCGATCAACGCCAAAGCATCGAACTTCCCTCTAGCTCATGCGTTAAAAGAAGGCCATGTCCCACTATTGGATTGGATGATGGATGAACATTCCCCGTGGATATAGGAACTTGGGGATGTTACTAATGAGGTGGAGCGACATGGGCACCGCATGGGCCTCAACTAATAATGCCCGAAGAACTTTGGGAGACCATATCTTGCAAACCAGAGGTCAGATTAGAGGCCGATAACATTCGTTAGAAAGTTATGGGTGAGTAGAAGAGGATGAAGACCTCAGAGAGATGATTTGATATGATTAGAGTAAGAAAAAGTTTGATGCCCCATCCCTAGAAAGGATACTTAGGGGTCGGGTGTGTTACACCAAGAGGGACCAACCTCTCCTCTAGTCTCATTTCCTGGCCAATGTCTCATTTTAGTATTTGAAGCAATCAGATTTCTCCTTACAACCAATGTGTCACTTTTATTCCATGATATGTGCCTCCATAAAGAAGATGAAACGATTTTGAATATATGCATGGGATCTAGTAAGTGTCCAATCTTAAGATGCTCCCAATATGGAAGCTCATAAAATACATATTTCATTTTCATCCCAATGGGAATTTTCTCAACATAGGTGTCAAAAAATGTAGGCTCATCAAACATCGGTTCCCCATTTGAATAAACCAATTCTGCCATTTCCTTCTCCTTCTCTGTGGCATATGCCCTATTCCAATCTGTTGGTGTCATTATTTCAGGTCTCTGGGTTCTTTTTAGTTTACCATTTAAAAAAGATGCATCTCTTCTATAAGGGTGGTATTTTAGGATCAATACCCTCGAACAATCGTACACCGACTTTCGTAGGTGGTTGGAACACTAGCCTTTACAGAAGGTCCACAACATTTACATCCATGTTACCCTTTTATTACAAGACCTGTGATGTTATCATATACATAACATTTTAGTGTCAAAAATATAGTTGCACCAAATGAAGTATGCAAAATAAAATTACAGATATAAACAAATCAATGAACATGCTTACTAGAGAAAACTCCTAGTCCTAGATAATCATGCATGGTGTACACACATGTATTCCATACAATATAAAATACCTCTCCATTGGGATGGGTCTTGATACATCATATACATGTATCCCTTCCCATAATTGCTTAAATTCATCGATCAATGGTTGGAGGTGGAAATGCATTCACTTCACTTATCTTCTCCCTGGGACTATAAGAGACATTGTAAGATGTTCATTCTTCATGGAAAACCATGGGGGATATTGTTATTAATCACTACCGTTGGAAAAAAAAAATAGTTGGTGTTTTGGAGGGAATACGGCTTAACTCCATCCATATCTATGATCAATCAGAGGATCCATATTTCATCCTTGAATTTATTAGGCCATGTATCCTCTATATGCTTCATGGATATTGAACCTACTAGAATTCACATAACTCTTGGCTCACTTCTATGTGATGAATTCCACCCCTGCAACATGCCTAATTGTTTGCAACAAAAGAGACTTTTCATCCTTGGAATTATAGGCATGTGCCTCAATATCTTATGAGGAGGACCATGTGCCTTACCCTTGTTTTTTATTTATTTATGGTACCTGTCGTGCCCACATTCTGGACTTATCTTTTTGTTCGCATATTCATTTTTGTATTAGAATTCAATCATTCAAACATGTGTGGCATGATATTTACTCAAAGCCCAACATTTTCAGCATTTCCTTTTCCTCTGCGCAACAATCGGGCAAGAGATTATCATTTGGAAGAACCTTAGCTTTGAGTAACATGTAATTAGTGGGAAATATAAATGTACATTGTCATTAAGCATGAAAAAAATCAACCCTTTTCTTCCTTAATTGTGTGACAAGATTCCTTAAAACTTTAGGGGAATTAATGGTTAGTTACCTAAAAAGTGCCAAGAAACACACGTTTGACATACCATACATTAATTTCAAGTTGTACAGTAACATTTTTGTCCCTAGCTAGGTAGACCTTGTAGACCCATGTACTCGACCAAATAGTGGGGTGGTGGAAGCAAATTCCAGGCTTTCATAGAAGGTATCTACGACATCAATGTCATTCCCCAGTTCATTTTGCTAGAATGTATCTAACAATATTCCCTCCATGGCTTGGGTATCCCACAATAACTCATCCATACCAACCTATATATCATTGCCTTCATCCCCAACATGTGAAGAACTAGTGTTACTGTCGAGGTTTTCAATTAGTGACTTAGGACATAGTGGGAATTGAATAGGTGGTTGTTTCAAACATTCTCGGTATGCTTCCTCTTCGAGTTGTTTTCTTTTAGCAGAAAGATCATGACTTGACATCATAGTGGAGTGAAATGGTATATGGTGGATAGGTAGCTCGTCATCAAAATATTGATTGTAAAAATATTGAACATTACATCGATAATATTAGTAACACAATGCTTTTAATATGTTCAAAAATTATACCAAACACTTATTAGAAGCATGGAATTTTTTTTCCCAATAATAAACATGAAACCAACCCATTTATAAAATAGATGTCAAATCAAGCAATACTTTACATTAGTTCAATTGTAAATCCAAAAATAGAATTACTCAATCATCTTTTTCTTGCACCATATGGGGTTGTCTACATAAAAAAGATACAATTCATGATGTAATACCATTGACCCAAACTGGTTGCTATAAGATGGCATGTTAGGATTGGCAGGGTAAATAAGTTTTCCATTTTCATCAAACATATGCTTGCTGTATATTTCTCCTCATAAGGGCTTGCAGAATTTTCAGACTATAGAAATAACAATTATTAAACTGCACTTGCATACATAACATAAATTCAATGAGATACATGAATTATCAATAAAATTTAGATGTACTACAATCATCGTGAGATATCTTGAAGGACTTCCAAATATACAAAATGAGCTAGAATCTGATGAATTGCCCATTTGATATTATAATTCCTTTTTTTCCTGCATTTGAGCTAAAATTGTCATCTTGAGTAGCATACAACAACCTAATTTCAAGAATAACTTCTAATAACTTTTATAGCTTGATAATGCACTTCATCATATAAAGATGCATCTGTGCATATGGATAAACCAAACACCCTGGTGAATTTAATTGAGAGAAGCACCAAATATTGACCTACGTTATTGCCTCTACAAAGAAAAACCTTCAAAAAATTTTAATGCGTATATTTGCATTTTCATTATGCAAATTTGACTATCTTACGGTATGTTATTAATTAAAAACTGCCCCAGTATGTTATTAATTACACATTGCACCCGTGTGTTTTGAACTGCATAGTGCACCGACTAAAACAAGTTAGAAAAATAATGTGCACTTATTATCAATACTTTGAAATTTATTACGAAAACAAATTGATGCGTTATACATACACACCGCATCGGTGCGCTACTCATGGTATTGTGCACTGAAAATGTAACTTTCTAAAAAAAAACAGTGCACACGTTTATCATCAATGTGAAAAAATATACAACGAAAAAATGAGTGAGAATTTGAGTTTTTGTGTTTATAAAGGAAAAACCTATTCATTCTTTTATTTGTTTTCTAAAATTTAGAAAGGAGATTTGTGTAACATAGATTTATTGGCAATGACTTATGAGTGGGTGGATTTTTTTGAATAGAAAAATTTGAGGGGATAATTGTAGATTACATAGAAATATATAGAGGAGAAATTTCAGGTATATGATTCCATTCTACTAATCATCTTAATCATTCTTCTATTTGATTCAAACAATTTTCAGTGCATTCCCAAACAAAAAAAAGGGTTTCATAGTTACCTTCAGTATTGGAAGCCCTAATTTCCTCATTGTTTTTTGCTTTCTCTTTTTATATTTCACAAGAAGAATTTTGTTTAAGAAAATTTTTGTTATAGGGTTTGTTTATTTATATATGGGCATTTTGATATCCATTGCAATGAAACTGCTCATTGCATTGGATCCCAAACCATCATGTCGCTATCATTTTTATAGAAATTTTCAATACAAATTAAGTATTTATTGCGATTCTCCTGATCTAACAATTATTCGCCACTGTTAAATACATAATCACTTCTACTATTATTCTTGCGGAAAAAATAAACCACGATCAGAAAGTGAAATATCAATAACACATAACATAGAAGTTTTACCGGGAAAGCGTAAAGCTAAAAACCCCACTATCATATATTATGTATATCATGAATCATGAAACAATCTAATACAAAAATCTAATCCAAGAGCTCTCAGTACAATACAATTGTCTCACACTGTCATACACAAATTAGCAAATACATGTGCCAATTCTTCGTGTCTAGACTGCCTGCCTCCTCTGCACAATCCCTGCATTGGAATTCTCGCAATAAAAAATTGCCTAGTTTGCACATGCTCATAAGCATATCCACTGCATGTGTGATCAAATCACAACTGATAGCCAAACTATCCCTTTCACCTGTTATCTCAACTAGGTCTCTACTAGATCTGACATGCATGTATTTATCCGTGGTGAATCTTTAGTTGCACGTGAGTTCACTGATTTACTGAACTCTCACTAGTGCAAGTTTAGTTACAACTAGTACAACTGATCTTAACTCACTTAACTACACTTATAATTTTTTCACGACTCCAACTCACTCGGTTATGAATGAAATAATAGATTAATATTTATTGTCCAATTTATTTAAGGGAAAAGTAAATTAGACACATGTTTCCTGTTGACTTTTCAACACTCCCTCTCAACAAGAAAGGGATTATCCTTCACCCCAATCCTGTCTCTATGATATTTGAATTTTCTCCTGGTGATTTCCTTCGTTAGAATGTCTGCATCCTGATATTCCATAGGAATGTATTGAAGCAACATGATCTTCCACTGCACACAATATCTGAGATGATGATACCAGATATCTATATGCTTAGATCTGTCATGAAACACAGGATTAATCAAGAGTTTAATGCAACTCTGATTATCACAATAAAT
>SNQJ01S0110172.1:13214-40126 GCA_010110895.2 Picea sitchensis
TTAATCAAGAGTTTAATGCAACTCTGATTATCACAATAAATCACTGTCGGATCTAAATGAGAACCAAACAAACCAACCAAGATCTTTCTCATCCAGATAGCCTCACACTCAGCTTGAATCGCTGCCATGTATTCCGCTTCCGCTGAACTAAGTGCCACGGATCTGTTTCCTGCTATACCAAGAAACAACTGTAGATCCAATACTAAAGATCCCCCCTGATGTGCTCTTTTTATCTATTAGGCTGTCTGCCCAATCTGCATCCATGAATCCATGCAACTTCACCTCATCCGTCTGTCTGTACCATAATCCATACTCAGATGTGCCCTTCAGATATCTCAGGACATGATTACCCACCTTCCAAAAGAGTTTGTTAGGCTTAACCATTGCTTGACTTAGCTGGTTAACCGCGTAGCAAATTTTCGGTCTCGTGTTCACTAAATACATTAGTGAACCTACTAACTGTAGATAGACAGTAGCATTTACTACCTCTCTAGAAGTAGCATCCTCTTTTCTCCAGTTTTCTGGAAGAGGATTATCCATGGGTTTGTAGCCCTCCATGTGAAACTTACCCAGTATCTCCCTTGCATACCTGCCTTGAGACACAAAAAGTTCATCATATCGCTGTCATATTTCCAATCCAAGGAAATAATGAAGAAGTCCCAAATCATTCATCTCAAACTCCTTTGCAAGGTCATCCTTGCATGAGTGTATCAACTGCTCATCACCAATTAGTATTAAATCATCAACATAAAGAAAAATGATTAAAAGCTTACCCTCCACCACAATTTGGTATAGGTTTGCATCCACTTCACCTTTGGTGAATCCCAATATAGTGAAATAGTTGTCTATCTGAGTGTACCAAGCACGAGGTGCTTGCTTCATCCCATACAGTACTCTCTTGAGTTTTCACACATGTGAATCTCTGTCAAAGGTCTCAAAACCTTCTGGTTGTTCAATGTACACTTCTTCCTCAATGATCCCATTGAGGAACATAGTTTTTACATCCATCTGATGAATGCACCAACCCATCTATGTTGAGAGTGCAAGGATGGATCTTATGGAAGAGTACCTTGCGACAGGTGCAAAGGTCTCATCATAATCTATCTCCTCGATCTGTGAGAAGCCCTGGGCCACAAACCTGGCCTTGTATTTCTCCACACTCCCATCAGCAGCTTACTTTACCTTGTAGATCCATCTTGATCCTACCACTGATTTATCAATCGGTCTTGGGACAATTTCCCATGCATTGTTTTTGACAATGGAGTCATACTCCTCTACCATAGCATCAACCCAAGTACAATTCTGCACGGCTTCCTGAAAGGAAGATGGTTCAGTCACAATACATTTTCTCATGAGAGCCATGTATCGATCAAATCGATCAGGATACTGTCTCTGTCTGCACTGTGAAGTAGGGGCTCCTACATTCTATGCAACATCTAGTCTCAATCTATCAGCTTCCGTGGTGCGCTTTCTGCCATTTTTGATGGATGGCTTTACTTGAGTGGTTTCCTCCACTTCATGAACCTCCTCATGTGGCTGATCAACATCTTGATACTCATCCTTGGGGACCAACAGTTCCTCTTCTACATGCACGTCTAGCTCCCTCTCAAGCAACAACCGCATGGCTTTCCCCTCATCAAATTTTATATCCCGTTGCATAACAACCATCTTACTATTCAACAAATACACATGATAATTATGGGGTGTTTCTATGTACCCCACAAATATCCCAACTTCAACAGTCAGTTCCAGCTTCTTCCTGGAATCCTTGGTCACATGCACATAAATAGATGAGCCAAAATTTTTAAAATGAGAAACATCAGGTTTCTTACCAATAAAATCTTCTTCAGGTGTACTCATGCCAAGTACTCTATGAGGACAACGGTTCTGCACATAAACCACAGTATTGCATGCTTTTGCCCACAAATGCATTGGTAGGCCCTGATCATGCAACATCGCTCGTGCTGCACCCATGATCATTCTATTCTTTCTCTCCGCGACCCTATTTTGTTGTGGGTTATGAGGCGCTATGAGTTCTTTTCGAATTCCTTCTCTACTGCAAAAGTCTTTGAATTCGTTAGAGATGTATTCTCGACCATTATCACTCCTTAGAGCCTTCACTTGCTTCCCCGACTCTTTCTCCACCAATGCTTTAAACTCATAGAACTTTGAGAATGTTTGATCCTTCTTATGCATGAAGAATATCCAACATTTACGAGAAAAGTCATCAACAAAAATAACATAATACCTATGTTTTGTTGTTGAAGCAACCGAGAATAGTCCACACATGTCTGTGTGAATTCTCTCTAGGATCACCGAAGCATGGTTCTCCTTTTCATGAAAGGTGGACTTTACATACTTCTCCATGGTGCACCCCTTGCACTGATCTAACTGAGCAAGTGTTCCCATTGGAAATCCAGTAGATATTTGCTGCATGATCTTCAAGGCTCCATGATGAAGATAGCCCAATCACCTGTGCCATAATTCACCCTCATCCTGGCTCACCACTTTTTTTTCCTTGCCTATCATGGCACCGCAACCATCTATATCCAACATGTAGAGATTCTTAACTCGAATCCCTATCTTCTTGACTTGACCCATTACTTTATGTCACAGGTAGGCTTTTCCATTGCTAAAAACAACATCATAGCCTCTGTCCTCCAACATTGCGACTGAGACCAAGTTTTTCTTCAAACCCAGAACATGCATAACATTTTTCAATTGAAATGGTTTACCTGACTCCCTCTGAAAGGTAATGGTACCAATACCAGTCACACTGTATCATCCATCATCGCCCATCTCTATGTGCATTCTGAAATCTTTCTCCTCCAAGTTAATGAAAGACTCTTTATCTCCCGTCATGTGGAAGGAAGCGCCACTATCCAAATACCACATCGATCCTGATGCAATTGAAGCCATGCATGCGCTCAAAGTGAAGTCAAGTTAAAATTGCGAGACAAGAGCCTCACCAGTTGCAGCTCCAACAACTGTCTTGTTCTTCCTCTTTTGAGGACAGTTAGTAGTGAGATGCCCATGTTCGTGACAATGAAAACACTTCACTTGGGACAAATCCATGTTCTTAACTTTAGACTTGGATTTTGAATGGAATTTCTTCCCTTTCCCTTTTCTTTCCTTGGCAGTCAAAGAACAATCCTCTTCATCATCACGCTTTGATGAAGATCCATCTCTGGTGTTCCGCCTGAACTCCTCTTGCACTAGATCCGACCATAGTCGTTCCCAATCTGGAAATTTTTCCCTTCCATTGACAGAGTCTTGATAACTGTGCCAACTCTTGGGAAGTCCTAGGAGAGCTAAGCTCACCAAATCATTAGAAGCAATTGTTATTCCCACACTTCCAAGCTCATCCCGACATTGGACAAACTTCATGAGATATTTTGGAATGGTTTCGCCCTTCTCCATATTGATCTTCCTGAGTTTATCTTTGAGCGCCAATTTCCTATGGTCACTGCTGTTTTGGAACAGATACGTCAAAACCTTCCAAATTGCATGTGGTGTGGCTTTCCCATGGAGACTTGAGACAATGTGGTCTCGTACTCCCTCCAACAGAATCCTCCTCGCCTTCACCACTTTCTTTTTCCATGCATCAAGATTTGCAGTATCTGTCGCATCCGGCTTAGGAACATCTTTGTTAATGTAATCCTTCAAGCCATTGTCTTCGAGTACTGCTTCCATCCTATCCTTCCAAGCAATGTAGTTCAAGCTGCCCTCGAGTGCATACTCCAACCTCAAGCCATTGAAAGACATTTCGATCTTGAATCAACTATCACACCAAGAAAATCCTGCAAATTCGAATGTTATCCAACCACAAACTCAACTGTTGCAATCCCTCTTTCCCTAGGAGGTTCGCACCCCACTTGTGAGTAGCTTGAGGGAAGTTCACACCCTACCTATGTATAGCCTGTGAAATTGACTGGGAGGTTCACACTGTAATGAACTGTAGGGTGAGGGAGGTTCTCACTTCTCCCTTGATCAGCCTGCGAGAATGCTCAGGGAAGTTCGCACCTCTCCTTTGATTAGGGTGCGAGAATTTCTTCTTGAGAACTGAGTGTAGTCTACAGTACTCACTTTCTCACCCTGCTAGAGACAGGACCTGCGAAAATAAAATTATGTTCACACCTCACTTCCTTAGCTCTGTGGCCTCTGTGGCTCTGATACCATGTAGAAATTTTCAATACAAATTAAGTATTTCCTGCGATTCTCCTGATCTAACAATTATAAGCCACTGTTAAATACATAATATCTTCTACTATTATTCTTGTGGAAAAAATAAGCCATGATTAGAAAGTGAAATATCAATAACACATAACACATAAGTTTTACCAGGAAAACGTAAAGCTAAAAACCCCACTATCATATATTTTGTATATCATGAATCCGGAAACAATCTCATACAAAACTCTAATCCAAGAGCTCTCAATACAATACAATCGTCTCACACTTTCATACACAAATCAGCAAATACATGTGCCAATTCTTCGTGTCCAGACAGCCTGCCTCCTCTGCATAATCCCTGTAATTGGAATTCTCACAATAAAAAATTGCCTAGTTTGCACATGCTCATAAGCATATCCACTGCATGTGTGATCAAATCACAATTGATAGCCAAACTGTCCCTTTCACCTATTATCTCAACTGGGTCTCCACTGGATCTGACATGCATGTATTTAACCGTGGTGAATCTTCAGTTGCATGTGAGTTCACTGATTTACTGAACTCTCACTAGTGCAAGTTTAGTTACAACTAGTACAACTGATCTTAACTCACTTAACTACACTTATAATTTTGTCACAACTCCAACTCACTCAGTTACGAATGAAATAATAGATTAATATTTATTTTCCAATTTATTTAAGGGAAAAGTAAATTAGACACATGTTTCTTGTTGACTTTTCAACAATTTTTTTTTTTCAAAATGTCTTCACAGTGACTTGTGCACTCTATACCTAGAAAGTGCACCAATGCGTAGTTGTTTGTAAACATCACCACTTAATTTAAATTAGAAATAATTTTAAAAATCTTTTTCTCTGTGGGTGGTGCATATTTAACATAGATATTGTTATGAAAATTTATGTCCTATGGTTTTTGGGTCAGAACCACAACAAATCAAAACCCAAGGAAACTTCTCTCAGACTCTAATTATAAAGTTAATTAAAGATAACTACTTGCAATAACTAACTTTCAAAAGTTATGAAGGAAAACATAGCTAGAATCCTACGTTTGAAGTAGATCATGTTTAAGGTCTTTCGCTCCATAACTCCTTCAAGACAATCCTCTGAAAATCCCGCAAACAAAGAAGTATGCAACTGTAAATAGGTAGTTACATTTTAACTAACTAAATATAACTAATTCAATTTGGATGTTAGATTCAAAACGATATACTTATAATATTGTACAAAACATGAATCAACAAAAAATATGGACAAGAATGAGAGATCCTTTATTGATAACAACAAAAAGGTGTTGGTTACAACCTGTAACCACTGTGGCACAGTCCTGAAACTAGGCTCAAGGTTCCTCCATCCAAGGTTGAAGATCTATAGGAGTGCCTTCAACACTCTACACCTTTGTCCAAGGAAGACAAAGTTGTTCTTCCTGACAAGATAAGGATAATGCAAATTCTAGAAACGAGGGTTTCCAAGCAGAGGGGATAATCTCAGACACTAGGGAAATAGGGCACTTGCGGGATAATATTCAAAATTCCAGCAAGATGGTGCATTTCTTAAATCCATCTTGATGGTTGGAGTCATTATGTATGGGATTTAGGAAGTTAGGGAACAAAAAAACCTGTAAAATCCCCCCAAAATGTTGGGATTATATTTTTTGATCCAAAATTAACATGTACGCGAGTTGCTAACAGGGAACCCATGTATGCACGCAAGTTGTTTTAAAGAAAGTCACATACAATTTGATAAATGGGGTTTTTAAATAATTTTTTGAGGAGGAAAAAGGGGATTTAAGTCATGTAAGAAGGGAAAGGGATGTACCATAGTGTAGTGGAAAATGATGCTATAACAGATCCCCCCAAATGTGTGAGGTCAAAAGGGAAACTGATGGCTGAAATACATTACAAAAGTTATGAGATAATGGAGGGGCCATTGGGTAGGAGTAGTTAAAGACCAGTGCCAGAATAGTACCTACAACATAAACAAGTAAGATACTATCTTCTCAAGTTAGACATTCCCATGCTTGAGTGTGATGTAAGCATGGTCATCAATCAAGTACACTAGGAATCCATGCATGATAGAAATATAAATGATTTCGATGGCCATGAAAACTATACACGGTGGATACATGTGATATATAAAAGAAACAATCATGGCCACAAGAAAATACACAGTGGATCCATTCAAATGTAGATCATAGCCATGAATAGATACACAATAGAGCTATGTCTCAGGATCAAATCATAGGATATTTGGATCCAATGAAGTGAAAAAATCGATCCTTTACAAGTACTAGTGTCACTGAGGGTGGTATAATCAATATAAGTCTTGTAGGAACACAAAAGAGGTGTTTCTATTACTTCACCCGAAGTCTTCAATCCAACCACCATGGTACATGTCTGCACTATGTGAATAAATGAGTTGAAGTTGAACAAAGTGAGACACCATTTGATTACCGGTCATTGACATATACCATTCATAAAAGTGAGACAACCCACCAATGATGACAATGGGTGTCAAGGTACCTAGTACAATCTAACAAGTGTGAATAAAGGAGCTGATGTCGAACACCAGATAGAATCTATAGAACATGGGACATTAATGTATTCCCACTTTCAATATCGAGGGAACCTACCACTGATGACTACAAGCCCCAAGGTACTAATAAAAACTCTAAATCCCTGTCCTAGAGAAATATGTGTTGAAATCGATAGGAAGAGATCCATTGGACGGAAGGCATTAAGGCATCCTCCATCCTTCAGTTCGAGGAGTAGCAGAAGGTGAAATATTTTGGAAGGAATCAGATGAAAATATTGTAAGAACCACACCAAGGTACGACTCCAACATGGAATAGATGGAATAATGCACAACAAAGAATCTATGAATAATAGCCAATGATGTAGACTACTGACAAAGACGAGGAATCCACCAATGGATTCAAATGGAAACCAAGGTACCGCACAAATCCTTATGTGTGATGATGGTTTTTGATGTCGAACACAAGGGAAACTGGTTAGTCAACGACCAATGATGGCTTGTCATATGTTAAGTGCAAGATCACCTATCAATAATGGAAATATGTCTAGGGTGCAACTCTAGGTCATGCTCTCAGAGAAATGGGTCATAGTAGATAAGAGAAGATCTTCCATCAAGAAGTCAATGGGGACCTTCTATACTATCACAAGTGAGATACAAATATACTTGTGAAATTGAGAAATATTTGACTGACACCGGAAGGTCGACTTTGAAAGACAAGGTTTCTACAAAATGTCCGACATAGGTTGACTTCCCTTGAACACAGACATGACACAAAATGTTATTTAGGCAGCAGGGACTATAAACTAGGATACATCTATGACATAAGAGGTGTCAACAAACACTCCATATGACTGGAAGAATAACCAGTCAGAGGAGATTCAACTCAATGATGAGTAAGGGTTCCAAAAGCCATACTAAACTCATACTGATGAGATAATGACTCATGATATTGTTCTCTATTCAAGGGAGACACAAGTAGATGCCATATAAAGAATGTAACTCATTCCCATCCTTTTTTTTTTTTTTTTTTCTTTTTTTTTGTCTTTTTCATATTATAAAGCCTGAAAAAGAATAAAAGAATGTTATAGTACAATGGAGGAAATGAGCATCGCAGGCGAGAAAACTAATTCCAAGTGCAATGAACATATCTATTCCCAATGCAAGGAAAAGTGTGCAGGATATGGATGCTTGAGGGAATTTTCCTCTAGGGATAAGGTGTCAAGTCACAAAAGAAAAAAATTGCAGGCCTGGCGAGTATTTTAGAATGCATACAATTGGATTATACAACATCAAACTAAAGCTAACATTAGGCCCGAAAAGTGAAAGTGGTCAATATGCTATGCAGACACAACTTAACACACAAATGAGGGGTCCCATAGGGTATTATCCAAAATAAGAATGAGAAGAAGATATGAGGCTTCAATGCAAAGTCATGGTGAGAATAAATAGGGCTCTTGAGCCTATGAAAGTATTTTAGTATGGGTGCCAAACTATGAACAAGGTTCTAACTAGGGCACCCATGAACGATAGGCTCTACCATGTGAATTACAACACTTCTAAATAAAAAATAAGGTTCTGTGTCACAACCTAGTGGGGTCGATCCTAAGGTAAAATGAAACATGAAACAAATAATGCAAGAATACATGAAGATGGAAATCTAACCTATATGCCATTTTCGAGATCATTACCTATCAGAACAGATCGACATGGAAGAAAAGGTACCAAAGAAAAATGTCTTCAAAGTCCTATATATAAGACCAAAAACACTCACAAAGAAGTTAATAAGTCTAATATAGAAACCTCTGATAAAAAAAAGTATTATGGGATACAAAACTTGAAAACAAGAAACCCTAAAAGTACAATATGTATATAACAATGCACAAACTTACGGCTAGCAGAGGATGGTGATAGCCTATAGGCCTCCAACGTGACTAGCAGAGGTTGGTGACTTCTTATTCTTACCCTTCTCCTTCCTATTCCTTTTAGACTTATTTTTACTATTAGCAATACTTTCAATAGAAGAGGGATAAGGAGGAGTAGACTCCATAGATGCAAAAGGTAAAGGACCAACATCCATATGTTGCCCATGACATAAAGTGCTTATCTGAGAATCATCGAGAGTATTCATGACATTCATAGTGGTCCACAACCAAACCAGTAGTCCAACATTCATCCCAGGAATGTTCAAAGTGGCCATCAAGGGGCACCAACATTTCCAAAGAATGGCAAAGCACAAGAATCCCTTTAGGTATGGGTCCCTTGGTTGGTATCCTCAAGAAATTTGGCCATGGCGTTCTTATGCATAGGGTCATTTCTTGTGGGATTGTTCATGTCCGAAAAAGTATCACACACTAACATTGGTGAAGCAGTGGTATAAAATCCTATGCCTTCTAGGAGGTGGCTCCATGCTTTCAAGAGAAATACCAGGGGTCCTCTCCGACCAGTGGAGAGATTGGTCAACCACCCTGAATCAATGATCCAAAAGTTGTGATACCAACACAACCTAAGGCCAACTATAAAAAGAAACACTCCACTAAAAATTACTAAGAGAAACATCGAAAACAAACAAATACTCGAACACTTCATCCCAGTGGATAAGGTCTTGCATCCAAAGAAATGAAAAAGTGGAAATGGACCTTCCAGATATCGAAACAGATTGATTAAGTCCAAGACTGATGAATAAAGGAGTGAGAAGCAGTTATCCCAACCTCCACTGACCATCCTTATTTGTTGCAAGAACCCACGCTTTGCAGGGCACCCTCCAATGGTACTAAAAAGTGTGATACAAAATCTTCCCCAGGTACCATGGGAAACTCCCTCGTAGTCACCTCTGAGATCCCTACGAAAATTAACTAAGGTCTCCAACTCAAAGTTAGCATCCAGGGGTATAATCAACAATAGGGATCAAACATATGGGCAGGGTAACTAAGCCCGAAGCCTTGAAATCACCACCTCTTACAGAGGTAAGCACATTGACAAAACCCCTAATATATTATCTCTCAACTACACCCAATTAATCTTTGGAGGGGTTATCTCCTTGCCTCTCCTTTTCATGACCTCATGTTTGACTCTTGTGTTAGAGGAGCTTCTCAGATATACTTATACGACAGTTTGGTTTGAAATCTCCCTAGCTTAGCATCTTATGTTTGTTTACCGGCCTTGGAGAGTTATCTCTCCAATCCTAACCCAAGGCACTAACCATAAACTTGTTTGTGAACTCTAGAAACAAAGTCTAGTTAATTTTTAATTAGCATTCGTTTTAGTGGTTGTTCTTACTCAAAGGGTACATAAGTGAAACTAATGTTGTTTGAGACTCTTGCAAAAATTAAACTTACAAGAACATTGTAAAATAAAACTTTACACTAATTATTCAACGAAAAAGAGTTTCAAAAAAGAAAATGCATGGACAATCTTTCAAACCTTGAAAATCAATCTTTTCTCTTTCTAATCTGAAATGCACAATGCAAACTTTGAGAAAATCAAAAGAAGAAATAGAGAGGATGTTATTTTTTCTTTTTCTTGTTAATGACTTCAATATGAGAAGAAAACAAAATCCTATGCTAATATCTTTTTCTTTTTCAAATATAAAGCAAAACAAAGAAACATAAATAAAGAAACCTAACTAGCAACAAACTAGGGTTTTTTCATTTTTTCTTCTTTCTACCAAAGAAAAAACTAACAAAATATTCTAAAATAAAGAAAATTTTGTTTTTTAATGTTTGAAAAATCCAAGGAAAGTACAACAGAGAAGTATCAAACTCAAGTTTCAAAAATGACCACAACAGAGTCCATAAAATCAAGATCCTGAGAACAAGACTAGTCTTATAGAAGCACAATCGAAGAGATCAAAAAAAGGAAAAAAAACATCCAAATGTTTTTTTTTCTCTTCAAATATGATACTTTATCCACCTACGAACTCCCAATTTTGTTTTTATTCAAAGCGAAGTCAAAATGACCCCTCAAACAACCAAAACAAGGCCAACAAAGGATGAAAAATAGTGAAAATATCACCTTTTAGGGGTTGTACGCGACTCTCTCCACAATAGGTCACGTATATAGGATCATGTAAGTAACTTTTTTTAATAAAAGTCTCATATGTATGCGACTATACTCAAATAAACCCACATACACCCAATAAAAATCCCTAAAACTTGAGGGAGGAGGGCTGGAAGACTCATAAAAGATAAGAAAAATCAAGAGATTGCTAAACCAAGGTTCAAAACACAAAAAAAGATTCAAAATAAATGCAACCAACAAGCACCCTTAAAGACCCAAAAAGGGAGAATCCCCAACGAAGTTTCCAATTCTATTACGGAAATTTATGTCTTATGGTTTCTGGGTCAGAACCACAATAGATCACTACTTAGACTCTAATTAGAAAGTTAATTAAAGATCACTACTTGAAATAACTAACATTTGGAAGATATGAAGGAAAGTATATGTGGAATCCTACATTTGAAGTAGATCTCATTTAAGGTCTTCGCTCTAGAGCTCCTTCAATACAACCCTCTAAAAATCATGCAAACAAAGAAGTATGCAACTACAAATAGGTAGTTACCTGCTAACTAACTAAATATAACTAATTCAATTTGGATGTTATATTCAAAACAAGATACATATAATGCTATACAAAACATGAATCAACAAAAAATATGGACGAGAATGAGAGATCCTTTATTAATAACAACAAAAGGGGTTGGTTACAAACTGTAACCACTGCAGCACAATACTAAAACTAGGCTCCAAGTTCCTCCACCCGAGGTTGAATATGTATAGGAGTGCCTCCAACACTTTTCACTTTAACAAGTCCAAGGAAGACAAAGTTGTTCTTCCTAACAAGATAAGGAGAATGAAAATGATGTAAATGAGGGTTTTTAGGCATAGGGGACAATCTCAAACACTAGGGGAAAAGGGCACTTGCAAAATAATCTTCAAAATTCTAGCATAATGTTGCATTTCTTAACTATGTTTTTCCTCCACCCCAAGGATATCTTTTATACTCCATTTTGATGGTTGGAGTTGTTATGTACGAGCTTTAGGAAGTTAGGGAATGGAAGAACCCATAAACTCCACCCGAAATTTTGGGATTATATTTTTTTGAGCCAAAATTAACATGTATGTGGGTTACTAACAAGGAACCAATGTATGTACACGAGTTGCTTTAAGGAAAGTCACATACACTTTGATAAATGGGTTTTTTAAATAATTTTTTGAGGAGGAAAAAGGGGATTTAAGTTCTGGAAGCAGGGAAAGGGATGTAACATAGTGTAGTGGAAAATGACACTATAACCAATACACATTAGGGTACATTGCTTACAAAGCACACCGTAGAGTTTAAAATGGAAAAAATATTGTTTTTATACGGAAATCTCCATGTCTTAAATTTTTTCATAGCTCGACGGTGCGTAATAAACAATACCTATTTTTTTTTTCTAGTTTTTCCATGACTTGCGAGACTAGCCCATGGCTTGAGAAACCACGACTCAATGGCATATAAGCTGTCAAAATCACCCTGGGATCACACCCAGCCTAAGCCACACCAACCCTTAACATGGCTGGAATTTTTGGTGTCCCCAAAGTTTTTGAGCCGGTGACTTCTCAACACAGAGTGCCGTAACATAACACTTCTTCACCGTCTATTCTACACCTCGAGGACTCGTAATAAACAATACTTAGGAAGCCATTCTTTTCTTAATTTGTAAAGCACCGATTGAATATAAAAATTTCTAAAACATTTTCTATTTCACAATGACACTGTTAGAATATACCGGTGCATATATCTATGGTTGATGCATCGATGCATATAAATATGTTTGATGCCCCGATGCAGATTAGGTTACTATATCCACTGGGATCCTTTTTTTAAATTAAGTGATTCTTATATTTGATGATTCCTAGGTTTTTATTTTTCAAGGAGATTTTGAAAATTCCAAGGTACAAACAAGGGGAAAACCAAGACATGCCAGTAGGGATGTCCAAAAAAGTGTGAAGGATATGGTAAAATAAATGAACATAATTGCATCGCAAGAGGAGTCATCCCAACAACAATGTGCATCAAAGGTATGTAATCATTTATTTATTCTTTTATGTACATCGAATTTAAGTATCGTGTGAAATAATGATTTTCAATTGTTTTGTTGCAGAAAAGAAAAACAAATATAATCCATTGAACACATAAGATAGGATGATGAGGAATAAAAGGGTTGGTCGTAAACTTTGTGAGTATTTATGTTTTCATCCTTTCTTAAGATTTCATGTTTGTTGTGATCTTTATATTTAAATAATTATTTTACTCATGTCCATGGATGTCTTCAAGTAGGTGCTAACATACAAAGAGAAGCCAACCCATGAATTGATAAGCATTGGGTTAAGTATGGGTTGTGAGTATATGTTGAAGAATGAAAGTTCAATTGAAAAATTTGTAAGTAGTTATTGTGTTTAACTTCCCTTGTTTTATAATTAATGAAAAAAACAAGAAAACTTTATATTGATTATATCGGCTGTGCTTTGTCATGTTGTATTAAACATGTATGAAACAAAGTATGGAATGGAGACAATAGAACATATTTTGAGAGAATTCATGAAGCATGGCTTCGAAATAATGTGTATTGTTTATGAAATACTTGGTGCTAAGGTATGTATTTTTATTTACACAATCATATATATTCTAGTATATATACATAGATATACTTATTACAATTTATTTATATGTTTGTAGATGGAAGATGAAGGAGAAAAACATATAAAAAAAAATGCAATCAAGAAAACATTATGTTAAAAAACCAAAGTACAATATCACCTACAAATGATTAAGAAATGAGGCATCCACACATCTCGAGCATGCCAATAATTCAACTCATGAATGACAATCAATATAATTGAATGTTACTACAAGTTGTATGTTTTGGAATATTTGTCTTTGAAAATCAAAGATTTTGTTTACTGTACTCGACATATTGTCCCAATTACATGAGTATATGTTACCAATGAGTCTAACAATTAAAAATTGGTTGAAATTTGATTATTGTATTGGACCTTTACATTGTCCCATTTTGTATGAAAATGAGTCTCTTATTCATATATAATAAAATGGGTTTCTTATTTCATTGCATTGTCAAATGTTGTAAAATGGTGTGTTCCTGAATAATTAATATGTGGATGATTTACATTGTTATAAATAACATAGGTGTAATTTGTTGGATAACGCATTAATGCAATCATTATATCAAAATGCAATAACAAAAATATATAAAATATTTTGTTTTGAAATGATTAAACAAAAATTTGTAAACAACAACGAATTAAAATATATACATATCAATGCACTATATTCTTTTGAACTCACTAGACGGTGCATGCCATAATATAGAAATCGGTGCATATTGAGGATTCATACGCACCGATGCACATTAATTATAATAATGCACCGGTATGAACTATTGAGAAAACACACCATTTAGTAAATGATATAACGTGCAATAATACTTATCTTTTCAAAATTGTATGATGCTCATGTTTAAAATATACAACAGGAAAATAAAAATAATTTACGTACTAGTGTGTTAAGTTTATTATATGCATCGGGGTTCTAATTATTATTTAGACACCATTTCCTTTATGATAATATACAAACGAGTTCTTAGTAAAAACAATGGTGCTAACATCTCACCTCGAATATTCAAAATTTCACTACCTTTCGATGCACATGGTAAAACAGACAATGGTACATACTAATTACACAAGCACCAGGGTACATGCTATATTAAACACATCGAGTCTCAGGATAACTTGATTTCACTAGTGATAATTATAAATTAAATACACTAGGGTGTACAAATTCTAAACCACATTGGTGCTTCGGACACAAAAAAAGAAGAATCGATGCATAGAAATTATAAGAGCACCGGTGCTATGCATATGATGAAAAAACAGAACTGGTGCGCAATAATTATAAACACACCGAGGTGTTTTTTTATTATATCAAGCTCTAGGGAATTGTTATTATATTAATGCACCGATGAGTTGTTATTATAGTAATGCACTGGTGCATGTTTTTCAATATCGCACCGGTGCATTTTGACAAGAACAACACTGAAAAAAAAACCTCCTCTACAATCTCTGCTCGCCTGATTTTTTTTAATTATATGGAACATCCACTGAAACCTTTGCAGACAATAAAGGAGGTTGTAGTAGAGGTTTTTTTGAATTTTTTTCCAAATTTTGTAAAACTAATAACCTCCGCAAAAACCTCTGTTAGAAGGTGTTCTCCTTGTAGTGAAAAAACCTTTGGGGTGTCGGGTACAACCGATCATGCACCCCCTATAAAAAATATCATCATTACATTTAATCTTAGGTACAACAAGCATTTCAAATGCTTTACTAAATTCTCCACAAATTACAATCCCATTACATATGCCCAAAATATAAACCAATAGAAAAGTCGGATCATTACCAATTCTTTTACCTCTCCAATGAGAGTCTTCCTTCTTTGTCTTTAACCATTCATCTTTGTCAAATTCGTCCTCTTGTTGCACTTCATCACAAGTCTATTATTTGTTGCTTCTAATTTTTCTTTCATATTGCTCTTAATTTCTTATTCTTCATTGTTTTTCATCTTCTTCATGTCATCTTTCATTTTCTTCCATCACGTCTATCATCATCTTTCACGTACACTTGTAATATTCTTCATGCACTTAAAATTACCTGCACAAAATATGTTTCCTTGTTGGGTTGCACAATGTCCAACAAGACAACCTATGATAATGGATTTGGAAAAGTTAATTGATGCACCAACGTCATGATTTACATCACTTAACATTTGAATATGACTTGACTTTGGCTCACTCAGCTTGACCTTGAATTTACTTTGGCTCTCTTCAATAACAAAAATAAATTATTGTCTTGAAAATAACATAAACTCTCTTATATGCAATAACCATGCTCTTATTATAGAAAAGTTTTTCTATTAGATTAACAAAAATTGTATTAATGATTAACTGTAGATCCTTGAAATAAAGGGCCTCATAGTATGGCCTATGGGCAAAGGGAAAATGCCTAGGTACCATTAAAACATTGTGTATGGCTTGTGGGCAAGGGAATAGATTCCCAACAACACAAAATGTTGAGTGTGGCCTTGGGAAAGGAACAAACACCAGTTAGCAACAAAATGTTGGGAATGGCCCGTGGGAAAAAGTCAAATTYCRAACAAGAAATTTATGCCTAACAACCARTTCAAATGTCTAGAGGGAAAGAGATAGSTCACACAAACTGTGTACAACTTTTATTRTCACAATATATCCATGTGGGTGAGATAAAAATGACYTAGGGAGAARTCAATMTTCTCGAGGCATGAAATTAYAGTCTAGCAATGTATAAGAATGATCARRCACGTAAGAATTCAACCATGAAAWATGAAATCTACCCAAAAATGTTTAAAAACGCCSAGGAATATAAGAATTCRACCTAGGAAARGAGATGGTAGACTGTGGCAGAATATTGAGSTTGTAGGAAAGAGCARTTCWCCCAATAGCTTCARCATACACTAGTTGGTAATGAGGAACCAAAATAGAAKTTATTTTAACAATTCAACAATCAATAGATGAGAGTTGTTGATCTCCTAGACACAATAATGAATGGTATAAAAATTTTGGTTGTTGATATTCTCCATTTGCACCTATAGGATGAGATTATAACAAAAATACACAGAGCTACAACAAGATTGAATTATCAAACCCATAATATAATTGGGAAACAAGTTAATATAATGCATTAGAGTATTAAACACATGAGAAATTTTCAAAGAAATACACACCAATCAATCAAAATGAACTAAAAAAATTTACCCTAGAAACCCAAATGGGAAAACTAGCTTCAAATGGGGCTTAATATCTTCATTATTGCAACTTTGGTTACAATGTAACTAATGCTCTTTGTGCCTCCTCCTCTCCTTGGCCAAAAATACCCATTATGTGTAAAATTACATGAGGAAATAGGGAGGGCCGGGGTAACGGGAAGACCAATAGGCTAACCTTTCATTTCCCATTCCTCAACTTATTCTCTCATATATTTATTTTTTTCTTTTTATTTAATTATCATCTTTCTCTCACATTCATTTTGTTTTACTCAACTTTACATTTATTTGTCTTTTACATAGTTTAGATAAACTTCATAGATTTCCAAATTTCTTTGTAGGTACTGAGTCTTACTCTCATTCATTGGTTTGGATCCATTTTGGATAAACCAATCTAAACACTCATAATTGTTTCCAGTTGAAGGCATAGATATATGACAATCAACTAATAGAACTATGATTTTGTAATATTGAATCCAACATTCAATTTAATTATAAATATATACACATGCATGCATGCACATGCACGAACACACAAACACCCACCCACCCACACACACACACACACACACACATTACCAATAATACATCTTTCTCTCAACTTAAGGCACCCAAAGTTTTGGGTCCATTTTTGTGCACACACAAATGAAAGTTGTGCGTGCTCATCCAGTAGTTTTCCGAGTGCCTAAGGAGATACGTGAAATAATTCCAAAGGTGCATAATGGACCAAGTTTTATTAAGAAACATGCCAAGTATAAATGTAGTCAAGGGTGCGTTGGTCTAAGTTTTGTCAGTTGAGCGCGTTATTCTAAGTTTTATCAGTTGCACCGAAAACCAAGAATATGCTCACCGGAAGCAAGAAAGTAATCAATGGGATATCTCCCAGAACGATTTCTGCCAACAACAGATGAAGACATGGGGCGACCAAAAGAAGAGATGGCCAAGAAGTTAATATTTCCCCTGATGCAGAGAACCTACATGGAGTCTTGGAAGGTACCATAAGCATGCGAGGCCATTATATCAGACAAGTGAGTGGAGAAAAACAATGAAGGATAGTGTTCCCGAGCAGAAAAAATATTAAAGAGAGCTCTTAGCTCAGAAAATAGGCTGGTTAAATCCTGAAGGAATTAGTCCTAGAGCTCTAAGTTAGCCTATTACAATCATGTGTTGTATGGAGAAGCCTCTTGTGTCTTGTATTTTCCTGAATCTTAATGCTTAGTGCAAGGTGCACACTGTTGTATTCCCAATGTTTACATAGTAATGAGATGAAGTCTTATGTTTTGCAACTTAGTTATTTAGCACAATGTATATCTATAATATGATGGAATACATTCAGTAATAAAGATACAACAATTTTGTTCTATTATGTGTTTGTTATGAATTAGTAACACATGTGCATGTATTTTTTTAATTCTTAGTCCTTGATATGAGTTACATGGATTCCATTTGTAGTACTATTAGCTATGTTTGATCCTCTATCCTCGACACAATACCTTATGGTATTTGTGATCCTCTCTGCATCTCAAGTGAGACCTTCCTCGACCTCGACTAAGGATTGATATGTTGGTGCTCAGGGGTTTTTGTTGGACATGCTATGGACGAACCCTAGGTCTAAAACCCATCAATGTTAAGAAGGTTAGTGTAGGTGCAAGCATGTACTGAAACAACGACACTGCCCGATGCCAACAAATGGTTCCATTGTCGGGACCTGAAGTCTTGTTGAGATTGACGAAGGAAAAGAGAAATGTGGTGGTGTCTGTCTAAGGAGGAGATTCAAGACTGGATAGAAATGAAGGAGGATGAGTTTTCCCTATGAGAGAGGAAAGGATTATAGGTGAATGTGAAATAATGGAAAGGTAGATATCTTTACTCTTATCTGCATGGATTCCTTTTTGCAAAATTTCCATGTTTTCTGCATTAATGGTTAAAAAGACAAGCGAAAGTATGGATCCAGAGCCAGAGTATGGATCTAGTGAGGAGGATCCAAGAAGTTGTTAAGATGAGGTGAGGATTGGAATGGAATGAAAAGAGGAGAGGAGAAAAAGAGCTGAAAGATATGCAAGAAGATCCGAGCTCAGGGAGAAAGTTGAGAAGAATAATAGAAAAGAGTTAGTTGAGGTTGCACAATGAGGTGTTGGGTCCAGAATGAAGAGGAAGCCCACACCAGGTAGTGGTGTGGGAGAGGATGTTGTGCCAGAGTGGAGCACAAGCAAGGAAAGGCCTATGAATAAGCTTGGAATCGAAGATACCAATAGTTATAGTAGTGGTAGTGAGGGCCTATGTGATGAAGCCCATATGCTTTAGTTGTTGCAGTATGCCACAACCTTGAGAAGAGGAAGAACGAATAGGTATGGTGAGAGGGAGTTGATTTGTAGTGCACCAGTGGACTCAGAAGAGGAAGCGTCACATGATTACGTGCTGACATAAAGATAAATATTCACACAGTATAGTGGGGCACCAATCTGACGAAATTTTGGCTCTCAGTGAAGTGGTGGTATGTTGAGAAACCCAACGAGTGGTCAGTGGAGAATTCACGTGCTGAGTGAAGAAATTGACTCTGTGCAAGGTGGAAGTGCACAGATCAGATCGAGAGATGAATCATGTGGTGGTAGTGCACATATTGGCCTAGAGGCAGGAGCACACATTGGTGGTTCACAATCAAATCAAGAGGAGAAGGCGCAAAATGTGGATGCACTAGACATGAAGGAAGACAAAGGCTCCCCTAGTAGTGGGGGAGATGAATTGATGGTGTTGGATTGTCTTGCGTGACTGCAACTAGATGGATATTTGGGTCCCCTCACAAGAAATTTTAGGAGAATATGGTCTCACCCCTTCTTTATTCCACCACCCTTGCACATTTTTAATCAAGAAGAACACACAACAGATAGTGAAGAGGTTGAAGTTGAAGAAAGAGAAGAAAATGAAAGAAGTGACAACACAAGTGAAGTAGAAGGTGAAGTCAACAATACTTTACCCCAAGAAATAATGGTGTGGAAGGGTCCAACCAATAGCAGTAAGAAGAGTGGAACTAACTCTGGTTCCAATATGGCCAACCAATATAGTACGCTAAGATTTCCCATGTTCCATGGAACATGTAAGGATGATGTCGAGCAACACCGGTTCATGTGTGAAGCAATTTGGTCTTTAAAGAAAGTTACAGATGAGGCTTCTAAGATCATGCAACTGGAGACTATGTCCAGGGATCAGGCCTTGACATGGTACATGGAATATTATGATACTGCTCCAATAGGAAAAGTGAGGTCCATGGCCAAGATCAAACATGATCTTCTTAAGGAATTTCAGAAGTTGAAGTCAAAATCCCAATGCATTACAGAAGTCAAGGAAATCAAGAGAAAAGAAGGAAAGACCATATGGGATTGCGACTAGAAGTTCAAAATATTGTTGGATAGGTTGACTTTCTAGATCGAGGATGTGCAGTGCAAAGAATGGTTCATTGTGGGGCTGCTCCCCCATATTCAAGTCCCTCTCACCCAGAAAAAGGTGACGACTCGGGCCGAGGTAGTCGATATCATGATGCACTTGGAAACCACACTTGGAGGCACAAAAACATTGACTGGGTTGGTGTAGGTTCAGTCACAACTAGCCAACCTAAAAATATAGTTTCAAGATATGGCCAATGCTAAATTCATGTGTGAACATGTATGGTGCACTACATGTCACTCAGAAGGGCATTGATGATATGAGTGCCCAATCCTTCCAAATTATGTGGCGACTGGTGTGTCGAGCCCATTTCTATATGGACAGTCAGAATGGTGTGAAATATGCTAATAGTGGGACCAAATGTCACCCTGTTGCCCCACCTTACAGAGGTATCAAGTAAAAAATAATGCCCCCTTTTGTGAACTATGTAAGTACACCGAATGATGCAAGATAATACATGGGATGCACTCCGGATACAAGAGGAAAAGAGGGGTGTTGAGAATAGGGGCGTTGATAAAGGTGAATATCAAGGAGGACCTCATGGTGGGTATGAACGCGGTCATGGATGAGAATATGGTGGAGGAAGTGATAAACCCCCCACATTCTACACTTGCAGTGAGATTGGTCATGTCTCATGATTCTCCACTAAGTAGCGCATATTGTACGTATACTCTTAAAGTTCTGAACATGTAACCGAGGATTGTCCATACTTGCTGAAAAAGTGGGAGGACAAGAAGGGTAACTGTAACATGGTACATGCCAAGCCACACAAAAACTAGAATAAGAAGGGATGATTGAACTTCTAGGTAGTAACCCATGGAGATGTGAAGACAGGGGTATACTTCAATCACGGAGAAGGTTCGGGTCAACAAGTAGAAGGAAAGATCAGGAAGTTCTCCCAATCCCATCCTAATTTTGATGTTGCTCAACATAGGCAGTTTTTTACACAATGCACAACAAGTCTTGGAGGAAGAAAAAGCACGTGAGGAGCTATAACACGGGACTCCGAGGTCTCTTAAAGAGGCACGTGTTTGGGAGGAAGTTTAGAGAGTGACAAAGAGGTTGCTAGAAGAAGCATGGAACCACAAAAAATTATAGAGGGAGACACATAGGTCGCTGGAGGAAGCACACAGGAGTGAAGAACTATAGCGTGTGATGTAGATATCTTTGGAGGAAACTCACATGCACAAATAAATTTAGAACGCCACCCAAATATCAATAGAAGAATCATGTAGACAGACTATGCTGCGACACATTGAGCAAGAATCATATGAAAAAAACCAAGAAGAGTTGCAACGCACAACACATGAAGAAGCCTTGTGCGACCTTTGTCACATGGCAGAAGCAGAAGATCAAGTAAATACCTTTAGGCACTACTGTTTTCATTTTCTATGAGATCCAAAATTTGCGAGTAAGTTGACTCAAATGTTAATTGCTTGCATGAAAGAAAAGGGGGAGGAGACCACCATTGCAACTCCACTACGAGAAAGGGATGTCTTCCAGGTCAACAAGAAAAAGTGCATTGGATGAGAGTTTAATATGACAATAGAGCTCGGTGGGTATGATATAGATGGAGTCATGTTGGATCTAGGATCCGAAATGAACATTTTACCCAAGAAATCCTTGGAAGTGATGGGGAAATTAAAGTTTTTCTAGTCAACCATTGAGCTTCGATTAGCCGAATAGTATAAGATCTTCCCCATCGACTGACTAGAGTAGGTTGAGGTGAATATAAAAGGAGTAAAAAGAAACGTTGAGTTCAAAGTCGTTGAAATCATGGATGAGCCAGATCCCTACCTTGCATTTCTAGGAATCGACTGGGTTTTTTATAACAATGTTGTGTTGAATTCGAAAAAGCGCCAAATGTCATTTGAGAATGACACCCTACGCATAGTCATGCCACTGGATCCATATGAAATAAACCACTACAATGATCCTGTTGACGAGGATTCACAGAGCTCAATAATTGAAAATATTTACAAGGTTAAGGGGAATAGGGAGGACTACATCAACCCCACCGCAGATAGAGAATTAAGTTGGATAAGTGTTAGGTCGTATGACGCGGATTCTGAAGATGCCTTGGATAGATGGAAGAATAATATTTATGAGGTGTTGACCATGAGGTGCACACACATCTCGACTGAAGAGATCATGAAAGGCTTTGGAACCTATCGGTATGATGGGTTGGAGCCAATGGGCCTTTTTATTAAATGGTTGCGGCACATTCTTGAATATTAGATACAATGTGCACTCAACTCAACATTGATACATATTACCATAGCCTGGTGGGAAGCCCATCGAGACAGGTATCATGGATGGCTAGCCATCAAAGCATCCTTGCACAAAATATTTTGACCATATGTCGATATCTATCACTATACCTGTCCCTGCGAAAGGTAGTGGATTGCGAAGCAGCGGTGCAGTGCACATGGTCACTATATGAATTCACATTGACGCTTCCCTAAAAATCACCCCATGTCATCAATCCCTCAATTATACATTGGGAAACATAGGTGGCCTTCATTCCCCTTTGATGATCTATTCCCCACACAACTACTCCCTAAACCTATTAAACCAATGGAACCCTCTTGTACAACTATTGCCGTCATGATTAACCAATGGATTTTATCAGTGCTCACTCCACCTGATCTCACTCCTCTCCCTAAG
Organism: Picea sitchensis; assembly: GCA_010110895.2. Taxonomy (NCBI): domain Eukaryota; kingdom Viridiplantae; phylum Streptophyta; class Pinopsida; order Pinales; family Pinaceae; genus Picea; species Picea sitchensis. The sequence continues at coordinate 35,895 of SNQJ01S0110172.1, forward strand.
AGGAAATTGACCATCTGTGTCTGAATGCAAGTAAGTGGTGACCCATCAAGGGATTCCCCGCTTCTCTAAGATATAATGGAATCTCACTAGGGTGCATTGAGTCATGCGCTACACCCTTTGCGCGTAAAGTCGAGTATGAGTTATGCCATCTCTATGATTATTATTTTTCCAATTTGGAGGTGACACTACAAGGACAATCATAGTCATTGAAATGAAATTCGTTCATTATATCTCATTCAAAAACTGACAGTTCATTGACCCAATAGATAAAAGGACGGTTTTCCCTCCTTTTTTAATAAAACTGCAGGTAGTGCAAATAACTACATGAGTATCAATATCAGTACAAAATCTGCTAAATTTAAGAGCGACCTACTAATTCTAAACATCCGAACTTTGAGTGGTGTTTCCATCAAGATGCAAAGGTACCTATGTGACTATCCGGTTGTCCATTCAAGCATGTTCAAGATATAACTACCTTATTTCCCCACTCCTTTCACCTCTATCACTTCCTCTACCTCGCCCTGCTATAAAACTTCCACCACCTCCATTGCAAACCAGGCCTTCACTTCTTCTGCTCCTTCCATTTCTCCCTACATGGATTCTTCCAACAAACCTAAGGCACACCCAAAGTCCAAAACCATTAAAGAACGACTCATTCCTGGTCATGTGTTACCATTCGACATCATATGTGATGACCTCCCATTTAGAAAAGTTCTTGTGATCAAATATGTCAATTACAATTTTCGAGACCCTCAGAAGTTCCCTAAGCTCTAGGCGGATAAATACATAGAGGTTATTACCAAGGATGATGGCACCACTAAGACAATAACACATGAATGGGTGTGACCACTGTAGTGATTTGACATTCTTTCCCTTCTCAAATGTCCACATTTTGTCTAGGCCCAAGATGTCCAGTCATGCATTCACTTCCACCTAACCAGAATGCATGGGGGTCACCTCTGGCTCGATCAACCATATCCTATCGACCTTTCTGTTATTCATCAGATTTTTGGTTTGCCTGATTCTGATGAGGATCCCACGAATTATCTCAAAGCAAAGGATGCATTACTAGAGGAGGTATACTCTTGATATGGAACTAGAAGGGGTAAGGGCGGTCCAGTCATCACCGACATCAATGATGCAAGATTCATATTTTCTAGCTAGCTATTATCTTGCAAGATCATTCGTAAGTGCCAGAAGGACGAATTCCCATTGGGGTTCATTCTTGTGGCCCAACAATGTTTTCTCAGGAATCAAATGGCATGGGACCCATATTTACTAAACACGTTTACAACCAACCTTCTCACCACTTCCAACCCATTGATTGAGCAACTCAGTACCCTGGACCTCACTTCATCCATAGTCACAACTGAGATCACAAAAATGGCTATCCAAATCAACCAGTGCCTTCATGAACGCTTTTTTGAGTATGAGTGTCAATTCCTGGAATTTGTGCAGAACATAAAGGGAACAGTGTTGTCTGTTTTTGATATCATTCCATAAAGCATCTAGCTTGAGGACGAGCAAGGTAATAATGGTGGGGGCCTATTGCACTTAAATATTTGGGTCCATTTTTCCTTGTGCGCATAAACGAAAGGTGTGCACACTCATCCAATAGTTTTGTGAGCGCCTAAAGAGATGCATGGAAGAATTACATAGTGCGTGTATCAAATCAGGTATTCTTAAGCAGCTCACCAAGTCAAAAGGTAGTCAAGGGCGTGCTGGTCTGAGTTTTGTCAGTTGTGCCAGAAACCAATAAGATGCCCATTGGAAGCAAGAAAAGAATCATGGGGATATCTCCTAGAATTATTTCTTCCAGAAGGAGATGAAGACGTGGGGCGACCAAAAGATGAGTTGGCCAAGCAGTTAATATTTCCCCTGATACAAATAACGTACGTGGAGCTATGGAAAGTACCAAAAGCATGTCAGGTCGTTACATCAGACAAGTGAGTGGAGAAGAACAATGAAGGAAAATGCTCCCCAACAAAAAAATATATAAAAGAGATCTCTCAACTCAAAAAACATTATGGTTAATTCTTGAAGGCATCAATCCCATAGCTCTGAGTTAGCCTATTATAATCCTGTGTTGTATGGAGAAGTCTATTGTGTCTTGTATCTGTTTGAATCTTAAATCTTAGTGCAAGGATCATAATTTTGTATTCCCACTATTTACATAGTAATGAGATGAAGTCTTATGTTGTGCATGATCCAGGTGGATATCGGTGGCCACCCACCTATTCCACTGGCTCGAAAAACAATTTTCCACCTTGGCAGTTTTTCGGGTTCCAAACTTTTGAGGTCGTTTTGAGGCCCTAAATGACGTTTTTTGGGGATTTGGGGCCCATGGGACTATTGAAGGCTCTACCTTAGGCCAATCGAAAATTTTTCTTCTCGGTTAAATATTTCCAATGGGCTATTGTGTGCCTAAAACGAAGATCATATGCAAAAGTTACGACCTCAAGAAGTTGATGTACTAACTTACCCAAATGAGGCCCACATGACTTTTGGTGCTTCATCTCCTAGGGTTAGGTTTTTGGATGTATAGGGTTTTTGACATTCCTGTTTATTGTAAAAGGCGTTCAGAGCCTCATTGTAACCATCTTCTTATGAATGAGCAAAACCGTCACATCTCTTCTCAGAGATAAGCCACCACCATTCCAACAAGCTTGTTTTCTGCTGCATTTTACAATTTCAACTTATTTCCTTGTTGAATAGAAAACCAGTTTTACTGTATCTCTGTTATTTTGTGTTAAGAATCTTTAAATAATCTGTATTCATTTCATTCTTCTCATAAAATTCGGATCAATGCAACTCAATTATTTAACACAATGTATATCTCTAATATGATGGAATACATCCAGTAATAAATATATGGCAATTTTGTTCTATTCTTTGTTTGTTATGAATGAGTAACACTTGTGTGTGTATTATTTTAATTATTAGTCCTTGTTATATTATCATATATGAGTTACATGGATGCCATTTGTAATACTGCTAGTTATGTTTGATCATCCATCCCCGACACAAGACCTTATGGTCTTTCTGATCCTCTCTTCATCTCGGGTGAGACCTTCCTTGGCCTCAGTCGAGGATTGATATGTTGGTGCTTAGGGGTTTTTTTTGGAGATATTCTGGATGAGCCTTGGGTCTCAAACCCCCTAGTGTTAAGAAGTTCAGTGTGCATGGAAGTGTGTACTAAAACAACAACATTTTCCAGTGCCAACAAATGGTTTTGTTGTCGGGACCTGAAGTCTTGTTGAGATTGATGGAGGAAAAGAGAAATGTGGTGGTGTCCATATAAGGAGGAGATTCAAGATTGGATAGAAGAGAAGGAGGACGATTTAGTCCTATGAAGCCAATAGTATGGGACCAAGCCAAACTTGATAGTCTAAATGAATTGGAGAACAATTGGTCTCGGGCCATTGATTTATGGTTTTCCCAAGTAAAGGAGGGATATATTGTTGAGTTTGCTATAAAATATAGTAATTCTTTTAGCAAGGCTGAAATAAAGTTTAAAGAAGGTCCAAGAAAAAAGATGTTAGAGGAGATCCCCCTTTGGATCAAGATGTTGTTCATAGAAAAAATAATTATTCCCATGGAGCTTGATAGGATGGCTGAGTAAACCCCCTAGCATCGGGGGGGAGTTTCTGGAAAAGGTGGCAGAAAAAGAACTAGAGAATGGATCCAACGAGGAGGATCGAAGAAGTTGTTAACATGAGGTGAGGACTAGAATGGACCCAAAAGAGTAGAGGAGAAAAATATTTGAAATATATGTTGAGAAATACTGAGAGGGGGGGTGAATCAATATTTTTAGCAATCAATAGATTTTCTCTTTTCTTTCACTGAAAACCTTAGGCTACTCTGTAGAGACCAGCTATTGTATAGTCTTGCGAAAAAAAGAGTGCATCCAGAGATTTTATTATGAATTTCTTCATTCATCAGATGTCTGTTAAGCAGTAATTCAGTGCAGTAATAACACAATAAACCAACACACACGATTAAGACACATGAACACCAGGATTTAAGGTGGAAACCCAAATCAGGAGAAAAACCACCACTGCCGTTGTCTCTGTCTTCAATAATTATTACTAAGAAAACGTTTTACAACATTGTACTAGTGCAGACTCATACTAGTACGCAGGCTTCTACCTGCAGAAGGCTGCAACCTTCTCTCGTTTACCAGCCTTTCCTGGAAGGGAGCTTCAACCCCCTGAAGATAGCACCAGTTTCTA
>SNQJ01S0110173.1:0-13843 GCA_010110895.2 Picea sitchensis
AAAGAAGATTTGATAATTTTCTATTTGCTAAACTTTTGAGTTCATGGTTTTAAATTATCAAAGTGCATGCTGGAATTGTTTTTTGGAATAAAAAAATGTTGCATGTTTTTATTGCACTTTAGAATATGAAGTTCCTGGTTTTAAATTCTCAAAGTGCTTTCTGGATTTTTTTTTGGATAAAAGAATGTTGCATGTTTGTATTGCACTTTAGAATATGAAGTGAATTGCGTGGTAGAAATCTTTTGGAATATAAAGAATGTTTCATGTTTGTATTGTGTTCAGAATATGGAGTGCAATGCATTTTCGAAATGTTTTTGGAATATGAAGTGCATGTTATGTTTGTATTGTGTTTAGAATATGAAATGCATGTTATGTTTGTATTTTGTTTAGAATATAAAGTGCACGTTGTATGTTTGTATTATGTCTATAATATAAAAGTGCATGTTGCCTTTTGTATTGTGTCAAATAGATTAAAAAATATTGTGTGTAGTAATAATTTTTTTATAAGGATAGATAAATAAAAAGTTCTGATTGTTTGTATTATGTCTATAATATAAAGGTGCATGTTGCATGTTTGTATTATGTTAAATGGATTAAAAAGTATTGTGTATTAATAATTTTTTTTTAAAGGATAGATAAATAAATAAAATTGATTGATTGTTTGTATTATGTTTATAATATAAAAGTGCATGTTGCATTATGTCAAATGGATGAAAATGTTTGTATTATGTTAAATGGATTAAAAAGTATTGTGTATTAATAATTTTTTTTAAAGGATAGATAAATAAATAAAATTGATTGATTGTTTGTATTATGTCTATAATATAAAAGTGCATGTTGCATTATGTCAAATGGATGAAAAAGTGTTGTATGTAGTAATAATGTTTTTACAAGGATAAAAAAAATAAAAAAAATTGATTCTCTCATATAAAGTTACATGTTCCGTGTTTGTATTATGTCAAATGTATTAAAAAGTATTGTATATAATAATATATATTTTTATAAGGATAGATAAATAAAACCTTTTTATTCTCTTATTTAAATAACCTTGGTATAATAATTTATTTTTTTATAAGGATGGGTAAATAAAACCATTTGATTGTCCTATTCAAATAACTTTGGTACCTATTATGAATAGAAAATGGTAACAATAAAGATGTCATTACATTATAATTATGTTTATAGATGAGTAATTATTTTTTATAATGTAAAATTAATTAATTAATTTATAATATATTAATTAATTTTTAGTTTAATTTTTTTCTTAAATAAATATTTTTGACATTATTTTAAGATACATATTATTATTATTATTAATCATTATGTTAATTATTAATAAAAAATTATATCTTTTATAATTATTAGATATGCTAAAAAATGATTAATATGAAATTATTGATTATTTGTTTTACTAATTTAATGATATTTGTTAATTGTTTCTCTTCTACTTAATGATGATAATGATTATTGTCCACTCAAATTAAACTTTGGTTTATGAAAGATTTAAAAAATTGTTGGGGAATTCATTCATTTATGTTATTATTTTGTTTTTATATTTGAAAATATCAAAAATATTTTTTTCTCTCTCTTTGGTTCTTATGAGTTAACAAGTTATCATGTAACATCAAGTTCCACTAAGCACATTTTATACTCACTTATTCTTTAAGGACACTTGTGAGAAAGTGATCTTGTTATGATACATTATGTTTTTGCTTTGATTATGAGTTATATTGTGACATCGTTATGATTTATATGTTAATTTCTAAATGTACATATATTGACAGGTATTATTGATGAGTTCTCCTGGGTGTGCAGGATACATGACAGGTTGAGGATGTCGATGGAATCAATGGATTTCCTTGGACTCTGGATTGAGCCAGGGAGTGGATCTGTACTTTGGTTTGAGTATTTGATTTATATGCATGATATTATATGATGATTTCAGTATGGATAGTGTGTATATGGGTTATTGACATTTCTCTTGTCAGTGGATGCAGGCTTGGTGATGCTTGCTAATCTGACTCACATATGGAGTAAAGGGGTCATACACAAAAACCATACAGATGAGGGAGAGGTGTGGTAGCATCCCTGTCACGACCTACTAGCACTATCGTCGTGACCTGAATGTATGGTTAGCGATTACCTTGTTCCGATAGGTCCACGATGTCATGAGGGCAGACTCGGACGGTCACTCATGAAAAATTATAAGGGGCGCACAATAAGGAAGAATACTTATTCCTTTGACAACCCTTAGTCTCTCACAAGGGAGATCAAGTGGAGTGTTCACTTCAAGTGTCGGACAAACTTCCAAACTAGTAAAAGGCGAGTGGCACCCTTGGAGCACAAAAGTACGTCTTGAAGAGCATGTCGCGCAAACAAAATGTGAGTCAATAAAAATATAAAAGCTCTAGAAAATAAAAATAAAATACTTAGACTTTGATAGAAAAGAGCATGCAAATGATTATTCAATTAAAAACAAGAAAATAACAAAGAGTATAAGTCTAAAGAGGTTTGTTTAAGTAAAACACAAAAAAAGAATAAAGGGATATAGACTAGTAAGATAAGTAAATGAAGTAAAAATAATAAAAGTTAGGTAGATGCACATGTGTGAATGAAAATAATAAAAAGAGATTTTAAATAAAAAGAAAATAAAACATGAGAGAGTAGGTGATCCACATAGAATAGTATCTTGAGCAATCAACCACTAATTATAATTAAGAGAAGACTCCTAATACAACTCAAACTAAAATCTAGTTAGGGGACACAAAATAAATGAGGGATTGGGGAATTAAAGGACAACTATAAAATAGTATCTTGAGTCAATCAACCACTAATTCTAATTAAGAGAAGACTCCTAATACAACTCAAACTAAAATCTAATTAGGGGACACAAAATAAATGAGGGATTGGGGAATTAAAGAACAACTAAGAGAAAAAATAGAAACACACTGGGAAATGTGAGGGAAATGTGAGGGAAATTATTTAATTAATAAAATAAAAAGGGAAATTACTTGTCCAACTTGAAGAAAGTATGACAAGTGATGTAGATAAATAATCTTTTAATTAAATTATTAAAAATTAAATATTTGTGCATGAAAACATGTGTCATAAACTCCTTGATGAAATATCTTAGTAAATTGTCTCATACTTACACGTGTAATACTCCTTAACCTTGCATGCCATTTTGTTTTTCTTAGGTTAGTGTGTTTATAGTGTCCAACTTAATTGCTTGACTATTTGAAAAATCTCTGAAATCCGTACGAGTCTTAGTATGCAGACTTTGGTCTAAGAAAAGTCGTAGTTTTACAACTAAGGATACGTGTACGCTGGGCTCGACTTGAGTCTCCACTGAGAAAACGTGAAGCAATCTCTCATGACAACGCGGTGAGTTCGCATAAGTGTTAAGTCTTCAACGATTTGTTACTCTTTGCAACGCATCCATACCTAATCACTTAAGCCCCAACTTAAATGCTTAATAGTGAAAAGTTCATCAGATTATTAAGCAATGGGCCAATATCCGTTTACCGTATAATATTTATAATATATATTCTTGTACATACCTTTATTAATATACATAGATTTATTTGAGTATTATCGATTTGTGAACATGAACAAAATTTTCAGATGTTATCTTTTAGTATTAAAATTTATTAGGAATGACAACCGCAAGAAATAAATACTAAGGAGATTTTAATGTAATAAACTTATGAGTGTCATATATATATATAGTAATGAAATACATTATTACTAATTTGGTAGACAACGAAATAATGCCATGATCATTAATAAAGTTAAATGGTGTTCTATTTGTTCCAACTTAATTAGGACTCATGAATATAATCGAAATTGATCATATTGTTAATTAGAAAAATAAATAATACAAGAAGTTGATTTATTTTGTTTACTGTTAACTTCTTACTATGTATGTTAATTATGAGTTTTCCTTACAAATTGAACTTCCAATGTTTATATAGATATATATATACTTACTCACTCATGATTTGGTTTGTCAACATTGTTAGATAGAAACTAGATTCATATGGTATAAGAATTTCAATTATTTTGCATTGTTTGTTCTTTAATTAAATGATTTTTTTATTATTATCATATGGTTGATTTTAGAATTTAAGTTAAGAGTAGGATTCTTGCAATTGATGATGGTGTTCTTCACATATTAGAAATTTTGAATTATTTGATGATTGTATCTTGACCTTGATGTAAAGATGACGTTGAGAAAGAATATTGATGATGGTTAGGCATAGAAAAATTACCAGTTGTTAAGAATGTATCAAATTTCTTGCTTTATAATTGCATAACTAGTGATCTCATAACTTCATTTAAAAAAAAAAAATTACTACCTCGTTGTCAGCTCGAGAAATTTGTTGATATATTCAGCTATGGTGAGTTGTCCTAGATTGAGTTCATAGAACTCCTTGGTCTTCCCATCAAAGTACTTTTCTGACAGATTCTTCTTCTTGAAGTATTTCTCAAATTGGTTCCATGAAAAGTCATTCTCATGGATTCCTTTCACATTCCTAAGGTCCTCCCACCAAATGGAAGCTTTCCCATTCAGGCTGAGAATGGCTATCCGAGCCTTTAAGTTTTCAGAGTAGCCATGGACTCTGAAGTACTTCTTCAATCTAAGTAGCCAAACTTTTGCTTCTTCCCCTTTCTTAATATCTCTGTCGAAGGTGGGTGGTTTGGCTTTCTTGAACTCTTCAGGGTCATGACTCTTGGAATATTTCCTCTTCTTTCCTCTCATAGGAGAATGGGAACTAGTTTTTCCACTAGAATATCCCTTTGAGTTGTCAGTGTCCTTAGAAGAATATTTCGGTGAGTGTCTCTTGGTTCCATGTTGGGCCTTCCTTGAGGTGTTCCTCCTGGTGTGGCCACTTTCTGAACCATGCTTTTGTATCTCAAGTGGACTTGGAGTTTTCTTAGTATGATGTATGTCCACATGACTAGCAGTTGGACCATGTTGCAGTTTCCTTTGTATATATGATAGACTTTGCAGTAGGACTGCATTAATTTTAGTCTACTTTTCATGCTCCTTTATCATCCTTTCATTGTTAGCCTTACAACTCTGTAATTATTCCATGAGGCTTCTTACAGTTTCGACCAAATCTGGAGGGGTTTCTACTGCCCTCCTTTCATCAAATTCTTCCTCTCTATTGTGGGAGCTCTCCCCCAACTCATGGTGTGTCACCATCCCTTACACTATTGTTTTCCTTTTGTTCACGGACTGTTGGAGTGTTGATAAAACATTTTATGTTAGTTACTAATCTACTAATTCATGAACAACACATATCATTGCGAGGTGAAGTCACCTTATTTATTTGGACACATTAGCAACATACAATGCAGAATTCCAAAACATCTATCAACTATAGAAGTTTGTATTCCTGTCTTCAGTAGGCGTTCATACAAGTTTCTTATAGAAGGGAGGGGGTAAGGTAGAGTGTTACCCCATAAAGTTCTCTAATAATATTTTTATGCAAATCGTGCATGAGCCCAAGCAGTTCAAGTGTTTTTACTATGCTCTGATACCAATTTGTAACACACACGACCCCTAAACACTCTTTTAAGGAGTGGGGCATCATAATTTTGTTTTTCCTAACTATCTCAAATCCTACATCTAGGATCTTCATCGGCTACTTCTCTCCCCGAGCTTTCTAACGGTCGCCCCCATACTGAACTCTGAGTTATGGTTTGCAATTTATTGTCTCTCGAAGCTCTTTGAGCATTATTAGTCAAGGGCCACGTGGGTCCATCTCATACATGTCACCCAAACTTCCCCGAAGTCCTGGAGCTCCCATTGCCCCTATATCTATGGTGGAGATACATCCACCATTTAACCCAATGATGGATCTTCCTCCTTATTAGGGCATACGCCTAGGGATACTTCGACATTCGGTGCTTAGGTGCTAAACACCCCTTTTTGTCTATGCACGAGACCTCCCAGAGTCCTGAACGCCCGAAGTCCCATAAGCTTTCCACATGGTTCTAGCCTTCGGGCCTTTTGGTCTCTCTATGATACTACACCACAAATCCTCCGGAGTCCTGAAATCTTGGACTCCCAAAGTTTTGGTCACATCACCAACTACTTTGGCTAGGTGAGCACGTACTAGAGGCTGACACGTAGCAAGGGCCAGGGGTGACGCGTGCCCTCAGCAGGGGGTGACACATGTCATGCTCTAATAGGCATAAGGCATATGCAAAATTTCCATATCCCGGTGACACATGGCACCTTAGTTGTGGGTCCACATCACCCTAGATGACATCAGTGGGACACATCAACCCCAGACAAACAACCTACTAACATCCTTCAGATCTCACGATCAAGATCTGTCCACATAGATCCATAGATCCACAACTCACGTTGCTTCGCAACTTCGAGCTTTGGAGCGTATCAACTCACCACATCTCGAATCCCCCGGAGGGCTAAGTTTTTGGACTATCGGATCTAGCACCACATGTTCTCTACCTGTCAAAGGTTGAGATTTACTTCATCGTTCACGACTTTGGGAGTCTTCACACTTTGAATACTCTTGGCTAATTTCCTTCGGAGTACCATATCTCCGGACTATAGGATCTCTTGCCATGTAGCCTCTCATCTAATGGCTCTAGTCCAACATATGACATTTGACAGGGAACAAAAGGGGGCCATGTGTCACTCCATGACGCATTCCCAGTTGGATGGGAAATTAAGAAGGGTTCTCAATGGAGTCCCTAGATCAATGGTTGAGAGGGATCCCGAAGGATCCAACGATCGATGGTCCACGCCACTTCATAATTTCGACATTCGGGAGTTAGGTGTGCAATTTCCAGCTTCCTCCCAGAGCTCTAAATCTCTGAACCACGCCCGATCTATCGCCACATGCACCTAGAATTCCCGGTCAGGATTCACTCTGGCTTGCAGAGCTCTAGATAAACTCACGCATCCCTATGTCTTCACATTGATACTGGAGAATACCTGAACTTTCGAATAGTCATTGATCTATGGACATGCGTCCCTCTATTCCCTACAGTCCAGATTAACTTCACGATTCTGACATTCGGGAGTTTTCGAGAGTTGGGGAGTCATAAGTCCCAAAGACAAAGTAGCTTCACTCCTTTCAGGCTTAGCGAGGGGTTTCCAACCCTAGTTCATATGGGGTCATATTGAGGTTTCAGGATAAACTCATCTCTTAATTGAGACTTGATTAAGGCCATGGGTATGAGCCCTCAGCTACATGGGTGAAAAATCTGAAGGAAACGCCCTTACCCCACAGAGTTGGACTTGACATTCCCGCTAAGGTAAATTAAAAAGGTCAGCGTGACTTAGACATCTCAGTTAATCCTACCCCGACTCTCTTGTGGATTCACATCCCATAACTCTCTAGCAGCTAAACTGAGATAAATCGAAAACTATGTAAATATAGCAGTTTACAGAAGCAAATGAGAATTTCTAATAACTGTTCAAACACTGCAAGACTTAACCATAAAATCAAACATTCAATCATAGCATCCAATGTATTACACAAAGTATGAAAATACTTATCAGAACTGGAGAATGTGAAGCGACTGATGAAAGGGGTGCATGTTTCCACCCAACCATAGGAACAACCACTCCTGATGGATTTACCATTGGCCACCCCCGAGATAGACCATGATGCTCTGAGAGATATTCTTTCTCCTTGCTCCACAACAATCAAGTACGAAGGTTACTCTCCTCCTCCCATAGGATCTCGGCAACTAGTTCTCTCTACACCAAGCAAGGAGGTCTACACAAGCACTTCCTTAGTCACTCATTAGCCTCGTTTATCATCTTGTAGTGAGACCCTTCCCATGGCTTCTTACAGCCAAAACGAGCTTGCTTCTCAACTTTTCTCTGAACTCCAGAGTCGAAAACATGCTCTCTGCTCTTCTAGAGATTGTTTTCGTACTCTGCTTTCTTGAAGATATGCCTCTGTCCCCCCGAATTAATTCATTTATTGCCTTCCTCAGTAAGGTTGCATGGGTCCGAATCCCCAACTCGTGGTCAGGCCTGGAAGCCTTACAGATGGGTACCCTACCCTATCTCCTCATTAAGTCTTGAGGAGGGCCTTCCAACTACCATCCTGACTGGTAATTCATTTATGGGTCAGAGGACTGTTAAGCAATTACATCCAGTAAGTATTGGTTTGGTGAGGGTCATCTCAACCATTCTTGGTTTCCCTCACCATATTTCTCATAGCATCCATGGTCTATCTTGGAAAACTCCCCCCTTTCATCAATTGTGCAACACATAACCATTTTCTATTAATAACAGAAAATTCATACATTGATCCTTTTATACAAAGGTTCATCAAATCAAACATTCACACATATTTAGTCTTCCATAGTCTCTTGGCCAGTTATAGTTATATTTACAAAGTGGGGGAAACAAGGGTGTTAGATATCAAGATAGGATTTAGTTTGACGATCCTATGAAAAATGTAGAGGACACAATTAGAAAGGCCAAATGTTGTTATGATCAATCCAAGCATAGGAATGAGCCTCTTAAGGATTGAAAAAGGAAGGATAAGCTTGGATTTCAGAGGAAGGGATTTAAACCATTCCAATACAAAAATTTAAAAAGAGGTTTCCATCCCAATCATCCGACTAGAAGCATGCACCAACAAAAATTGCCATCTCAAAGTGGGAACAATCCAACAAAGCAAGTGAGGGAGAAAGTGGAAAAGAAAAATAAAGGATTGCTACAATGTTGGGGATGTGGAGAGGCACATCTGTTGAGAGACTTCCCTCATAGAAAAAATTATAGAAAGAGAGTTTATAATGTTCAAGAGGTTAATATCGTTAATAATGTGGCCAAGAATGTGCCACAAATTTATGCAACTGTCAAGAATCGGCATGAATATCACCAAGATTCAGTGGTGGAGATGGAAGGTATAATTTCCAAATGACCCATTTATATTTTGATTGACCCTAGTTCTAACCTTAGATTTATTTTTCCCCAAGTTTTTGAAGAATGTGCCCTACAAAGAAGGAAGCATGTAAAATTGTGGTTAGTTTGTCTAGCCACAAGAGCTAAGTGAAAGGTGACAAAAATGATTGAAGAATTCCCATTTCAAATGAATGGACTACATACACAAGAAATCTTAAATATCCTACCTTTGGGATCATATGACGTGTTGATAGGCATGGACCGGTTGGCTTCCCACAAGGAAAAATTGAACTGCTATGAAAAAACACTAGAATGTGAAGATCGTGAAGGAAACATGAAGGTGTTGTAGAGCATCCAGAATCTTGTATTGGTAAGGAAAATACCAGCACTACAACTAAAGAAATTCATCTGAAAAGGTTGTCCCTAGTATGCAGTACAATTTTTAAATGTAGTAGAGAACAATAAGTTGAAGAGTGAGGATCACCCAGAGTTGTACGATTTCGAAGATGTATTTCCAAAGGTGGTACTCAAACTTCATTCTAAATGAGATATTAATTTTTCCATAGACCTTGTACTAGGAGAAGTACCGACAACTAAAGTTACCTATAAAATGAGCACACCATAGTTTGTGGAGTTAAAGGTGCAATTAAAGGAGATGATGGATAAATGGTACATTAGGCTGAGTGTTTCCCCATGGGGAGCACCCGTATTTTTTGTAAAGAAGAAATATGGTACCTTGTGGTTGTGTATCGAATACTGATAGTTAAAAAAAATAACCTTCAAGAACGAGTAGCCACTACCCAAGATTGATGATACTTTCAATAATCTCAGCGGAGCTACAATCTTTTCTAAGAGAGACTTGAGATATGAATATCAGCCAGTTAGAATTAAGGATGAAGACATCTTTTAGAAGGATGTATGGACACTATGAATTTGTGGTGGTGCCTTTTGGACTTACCAATGCACTAACCACCTTTATGTGCTTGATGAAAAATATTCTCAACAAGTATTTGGAAAAGTTCTTCCTTGTGTTTGTCGATGATATCCTTGTATATTCCAAGACCAAGGAAGAGCATGAAGATCATCTTATATTGGTGTTACATGTACTAATAGATCACCAATTGTATGTTAAATATAGAAAGTGTGACTTCTTTCGGAGGGAGAGTCAATATTTGGGTCACATTATTTCAGAATATGGAGTGGTTGTTGACCCAAAAAAGATTAAGGAAATCACAGATTGACCATCCCCTAGAAATGTGTCTCAGGTAAGGTCATTTATGGGATTATATGGATAATACAAGAGGTTTATTAAGGTATTTTCCAAGATCAACCATCCCATCACCTCATTGCATAGGAAAGGGATTAAGTTTGTATGGTCAACGAAGTGTGAGACCATCTTTCAGCAACTGAAACACCTCTTAATGCCCCTATCCTGAAGATTGCAGACCTTGAAAAATGTTTCCTAGTCTGTATTAATGCTTGCAAGGAAATACTTGGTGGAGTCCTCATGCAAGAGGGACATGTGCTTTGTTATGAATCAAGGAAATTGTGAGAATGAGGAACTTTATGTTACTCGTGACTTGGAGCTCACAACCATTGTGCACGCTTTAAAAATGTGGAGGCATTACTTTCCTGGAAGGAGGTTTTTCTTGACGACATATCATTGTGGGCTGAAATACCTATTTTACCAACCACTATTAAATGTCAGAAAGGCCCAGTGGATGGCACTAATTAGTGATTTTGATTTTGAAATCAAACATATAAAAGGAGGGAAATTGAGTGGTAGATGCATTCAACCGAAGTGTACATATGGTACACTTAGCAACAACAAGAATTTGAAAATATGATATCAAGCAAAGAATCATATTTCTCTTACAAAATGATGAAAAGTTTAATCTAGTGAAATCAATCTTGCAACAAGAACCCAAAAGGAGTAAGTATGAAGGATACCAACTCACAAAAAATGGGTTGTTGATGTACATACCTGATTCATAAGAGATGAAACACCTCATAATGGGTGAAGTTCACAGGATACCTTATGTGGGTAATCTCGGTTATTAGAAGATGATAACAACATCAAGACAATTATATTATTGGTCAGGAATGAAAAGGGACATTTCAAAGTATATTTCTAGGTTCCTGGAGTGCCAATAAGTCAAGTTTGAGCACAAACACCCAACAAAATTGTTGCAACTAGTGCAAATTCTAGAGTGTGATTTGTGAGATTATGTCCATGGATTTCATCACAAGGTTTTCAAGAACAACCAAACAAAACGATGCAATCATGGTGGTGGTGGAAAAACTAAGCAAGGAAACTCATTTTATCCCAATTAAGTCCACTTATAAAGCCATATATGTTATTGATTCTTTTATAAAAGAAAATTTTGGATTGCATGGTATTCCCAAGACCATTATCTCAGATCGAAATGAAAAATTCGCGTCAATTTTTGGAAAATCATATTTGTGGGATTTGGAATACAATTAGCATTTAACATAGCTTACCATCCCCAAATAGATGGACAGACTAAGAGGGTAAATAGAGTGTTGGAAGATATGTTGAGGATGCGTATTATGCATTACCCCAAGAAGTGGGAAGAATATATACCCTTGGTAGAATTTTCTTACAATAATGGCTACCAAGAGTCACTAAAAATGAGCCCATTTGAGGCTCTATATGGAAGAAAGTATAGAGTCCCAATTAGTTGGGATAATCCGGTAGACATGATCACACTTGGACTAGAATTGTTGAAGGAGATGGAGTAGGAAGTAATCATAATTAAACAAAATCTGAAGGTGGCCCAAGACAAACATAAGATCTTTGTCAATAGAAAAAAAAATCATAAGAAGTTAAAGGTGGGATATCATGTGTATATCAAGGTGAATCCCAAGAGGATATCCCTAAGAATCGGAACTTGTACCAAACTAGCAACCCACTATTATGGGCCGTTTGAAGTCCTAGAAAGAGTGGGACTGGTGGCATATCGACTTACTCTACCTCCTAATGTTAAATCTCACAATGTGTTCCATGTATCCTTACTTAAGAAGTATATTCATGATTCTAACCATGTCATTGATTGGACTATGATATGGGTGAAACCAGAGGGAGAATTTCATCCCGAGCCTCAATGCATCTTGGACAGGAGAGAGACATTGCTCTGGAACCAAGTTATCATGCAGGTCAAGGTGTAATGGAAACAGGTCCGAGTAGATGAGGCCACATGGGAAATTGAGGATGCCATGAGGATGACATACCCATTTTTGTTCTCTGTATAAAGTTGTGTATATGGTGGTAAAACATCGAGGATGATTTTTCCTTTTAAGGGGGAGGGGAATGTAACACCTCCTTTTCCCCCAAGTATGTAATTATGATTAATACTTAATGACTATAATTGATGAACATTGTGATTGATTTTTATGTTTAATGAAAATTGTCAATCGGTTGAATGAAGGGAAAGACTTCTAGTATTGTCCATGATACCACAAGTGGGAATTGGTGAGGGGGAATTTTCATATTTACCCAATAAATCCAACCCCCACCTGAGAAACTTTGAAAGACCAATTTTCCTAAAGTACCCTTATTTTCCCTATTCACAAGAAAGCCAGTTAATGGAGGCCAAACCTGGTAGTTGGGGAAGTTTTTCCTACCTTCAGAAGTGTACATGGAAGAATGATTAGTTCGACTAAATGTATCATCCAGGATTACCATGGAGGTTCCCCTTCAATTTGGGAGCTTGATTCCCAAGGATACTTATGATAGAAGAAAGATGAGGAACCTGAGGTGGAATGAATGCTCTATATTTAGGGGAAGGAAAGCATAGGGGGTATGGAATGGAGAGGAAATCAACAATCATAGGAGAGTAGAGTATGCACAATCACATATATATCACACACATGAGAATAGTAGAGAAGAATCGAAAAGTTCCTATGAGGAAAATTAGAAGCTTACCCAAGAAACTTGTGGTCAACATGGAATATAGAATACTTGAATCTGGACTATATCATAGAGGGTCTCTAGTTGGTGCTTGCTAGAAAGAAACCAACACTATTAAGGGGATGGAATTGAAGGACTATGTAGCAGTGAAGTGACTCCCTTGTGCAGAGGAAATCTAGCTGGGAAGGCGCTTGGTAAGATTGTGGTGGCCTTGGAATCAGTGGGAAGAGGGTATTTATGTTGTTTCCATTTAGTGAAGGAGAATAATATTCATAATCATACCATTAACCTGAGATCCAATCTATGAGAGTCCCTTGGTGGTATCATGTTCTGGCACGGGGGTGGCCTGATGCATACAATAAAGGTACAATAGATCCTATTGTCGGGTGGAAAGGAATTCACCCCGAATCAATTGGAAAGTTGGAGTTTGATTTGAAATAGATAAGTGTTCCTAAATGTATTATATAATTATATGTAAATGAATATTAGTCCTTGCATTTTGTTCTTCAAAGAAATCATAATATGTTGAATGAATGTTAAATTTGAACATGTTCATCTGTTGAGACCACTTTCAAATTAGTTGGTTACCTTTGGAGATCATTGATCCAGGTGGATATCGGTGGCCACCCACCTTTTTCGACTGGCTCACAATAGTTTTCTGGCAATTTTGGTAATTTACTATTTTTAGCAGGTTTTAACTTCTGGGGCCATTTTGAGGGCCTAAATGAAGGTTTTTCGAGATAGAGGTTATCAATGATAGTTGAAGACATGATTTATCCCCCAAAATGAATCTCCTCGACGATACCTTTCCAACGAGCTATCATATGCCTAAAACAAAGATCGTATGCAAAAGTTACAACCCCGAGAAGTTGATGTACTAACTTACCCAAACGGGGCCCACATGACTTTTGGCGCTTCATCTCCTAGAGTTAGGTTTTTGGATGTTTAGGAATTTTGGCATTCCTGTTTATTGTAAAAATGCCTTCATAGCCTCATTGTAATTATCT
>SNQJ01S0110173.1:13893-29058 GCA_010110895.2 Picea sitchensis
AAACAAAGATCGTATGCAAAAGTTACAACCCCGAGAAGTTGATGTACTAACTTACCCAAACGGGGCCCACATGACTTTTGGCGCTTCATCTCCTAGGGTTAGGTTTTTGGATGTCTAGGGTTTTTGGCATTCCTATTTATTGTAAAAAATCCTTCAGAGCCTCATTGTAATCATCTTCTTGAGAATGTGAGTAGCCGTCACATCTCTTGTCAGAGATAAGCTGCCACCATTCTAGTGAGTCTTTCACACTATTTTTACAGTCTCTGTACATTTCTTTCATTAATAGAAATCGTGTATTACTATATATATGTGTTTATGGATGCATCCCTGATACATTTCGGTTATATTACTGAATATATGTGATATCTCTGTGCATTTCTTTATTATATCTCCGATCTCATTTCGTGCTGAAAATAATCCAGATCAAGCATGTATGGGATGCCTGATTAATGAGGTCTGAAACCTTGTGTTTTTACAAAGTCTTTGAATGGAAAGTTTGAAAGATGAGAAAGTAATCACTTGAGGGGTTATTGGGAGGCGACAGCTAGGTATCGAGGATGTCGGCCAAATATCTGAGAAGCCCGGGGTTAATTCAATGCAAAAAGTGTAGGGAAGGAGAGGAGTTTATTCACCTAGAAGTGCCCTGTAACCTTATTCGAATTCCTTGCCTAAGAACCCCAAATAAATCTCATACATAGATTAGAGGTTGAGGGTTGATCTCGATCATTCTTCATAGATTAGGGTGTCGAAGGAAGCCCTTCAGAAAGAGGGTTATTTGGAAGAACCTGCAAGCATTTCTAGGGTGAACCTTCCAATGGAGATATTCCAAGTCGAAGACAGTCATCAATTTACCAAGAGGATAGATCAAGTGGATCTAGACCATAGATCCCGCCCATGAGGGATTCACCTTATTGACCAATATCTTATCACATTCATTCATAAAGGGGGTTTTAAAATTGTGAAAAATAAGGTCAATATATTATATGTATTAGGGGTTATAAAAAGGCGTATATCTTAAAAATATGGATTTTTTATTTGAAATATGTATTGGGAGGGGGGTGTAACAAAAATATTTTGAGAGGTTTTTATTAATATCTAGTGAAATTAGAGGCATTCTTTAATATCCCACGAGAACACATGCTATGTCATAGGTTCATTTAGTGAAGACCCTGTGATCCCACCCTGGACCATCCCACCAATCTTGTCGGAATGTGGCATTCGGAAGAATCCATGATGATCATGTGGTAGGTGCTTCAAATGGAGAAATCTCGAAGGTGAAAGTCTGAGTGGATTATATCCATAGATCTACAATGAGGCCCAATCGATAATATTTGAGTTGTTGATATCGTCGTGGGTCCAACCCAAGAGAGAAACCTTGTTGGAGATATGTAGCACCATTAACTATCAAGTGGATCTGATATTATGAGGAAACCATGACCATTAGATTCAAGAGTCCGATGGTTGTTAGATTCATCGGAGATCCCGGTTCAAAAAATACCTATTAGTGAAGGACCACGAGGTCATGGGAGGTGTTGTTTTCTGATAGCGAGAGCCCGAGTGAACCTAGACCGTTGATCATCCTGATTCTCATCCATTGGATCAATCATATCATGGGAGAACCCTTTAAATTACCTTACCAATTGGTGAACCTGCGGAGATACCATATTTTGGATAAGATATGCCGCAGTCATTGGATCCATCGGGAGTGAGGAGGTCAGAAAGAAACATTTGAAAGGATAGCATTAGGGTTGCATGAACTATATCCTTAATGGGCAGAGCCCATCCAGTTGTTCATTGTTTATTTTTTTTCATCCGAGTAAACCAAAATTGTCAATCTAGGAGAGTTCAGTTCCTAGCCGCGTAGACATTTCCCACCAAGGGATTACCCTAGTTTTCATTTTGGATCATTCCATGTATGAGAACATGTCACTGCCATGTCAACACACACACCTACCATGTCCATTCATACTAGTGATGTGGAGGACCCCACATGGTAGCCACATTGGATAGATGATGTGGTAGAAGGAAAATTCGTAGAGATTTTGAGGGTCATATCTATCATCCTGGAACCTGGTTTTGACTATGAGGATAGCCATTGGAAAGATATGGATGAGAAGGTTTCCATCCTTCGGGCCAAATCCCGAGAAAAGAGTCACTTAGGGAAGAGGAACTTTGACATCCCACCAGCCTAAGTATGTTTAGGAGGTTGGGTGTGTTAGAGTGACACACTGGATTTCATGCCACTCCAAGCTTCTTGAGGAACTTTTTCCTTCACACTCTTGGTTGGAGATCAATTTAGTATAGAAACTGAAAAATAAACGACCTCTACCCAAAATTCATTTGAAAGGTTTTTAGCCTTAAGCATACTTCTGGCCATATTCATTATGTTCCCATTCTTCCTTTCAACTACTCCATTTTGTTATGGAGTGTACCTTGTTTTAAACTTCCTTCCGATTCCTTCCTGCTTACAAAATGATGAAAATTATTTGGAATCATACTCACCACCTTCATCTAATATGAGTACCTTAATGTACTCTGCACTTTGTTTCTCTTCCATGGCTTTGAATTCTTTGAATTTTCCAAAAGTTTTTGATTTATTATTGATAAGATATACCAAGGTCATTCAACTAAAATCATCAATAAATGTTAGGAAATGAAAATTACCTCTATGACTTTGTTTTCATCCAACCAAAGACATTTGTGTGTACTAGTTCAATTGGTGCCTTGGTTATGTAGGAAGTAGCTGTTGGAAAACTATCTCTATGGTGTTTAGCTAGGATGAAAATCTCACAATAATTGTCTTGAACATTTATCATGGGGAGGTCTCTAACCATAGATTTATTTTGTAAAAGTATAAGACTATCAAAGGGTAAATGACCCATATCTAAGATTCCATAAGCATGAATCATTTGAACTTGAAACATGTTGTGCATATGACTATGAATAACTAAGCTTCCTCATCACTAATGGAAAATTTTTGTTTTTGGTCATTTTTATTTTTGCAATGAATCTCCTACTGGGTGGATTATCTAAAATGGTGCATGTGGGACCTTTAAATATGACTTCATACCCATTTTGACTTAACTTCCCCAAAATCATTAGATTATGTTTGAGACTAGGTACATAATAGACATTTGAAATGTCCTTCCTTTCATCTTGCTTGGTTAAAACAAAGGTCTTTCCTTTTCCTTGAACATTTAATAGATAACCATCCCCTAATTTTATTTTAGTTCTAAATGAATTATCTAAACTTGAGAACATGATTTTGTTACCTATCATGTGGTTGTTGCAGCCATTATCTAGTAACCAGAGATCATTATTGTTTGATTCTTCAATTACTTGAAATTAAAGGAACGTGGATTTAGATGTACCTTCATAAGTTTTTGTCACGATAGAGCTCACCTCGATCACAGAGGTAAGTGAGCCCACTTTCTCAAATCAATTGTGATCGAATTCCATATTGAAAAAAAATTCCTTTGTTATAATTATAATAGTAGGGCTCGGGGTTATATAGAGGATGGGGAACCCATCCTTGGGAGTGACACCATCTGCATATATGGATCTAGTACTCGTAATTATTATATTGAAATCTCCCCCTACTATTAATTAATGGTGAACAAAACCCCCTGTCCCATTTAGATGTGTTCCAAGTCCACATAGATAGTTGTTGAGCACGATCCAACCACCTCCTATTATTATTTAAGCATATCATCTCACTGGATTGAGGATCCCTTTCCATTTGGTACAAGTCCTACTAGAAATAATCGTGTGGTGCGAGGAGAATGAACTTTTCTAGTTTATCCCTACTATTACTATTTAAAGGTGGGTGTGGACCCCCTTAAATAATAATAACAAAAGGAATTGTATGGTCAAAACCCCCCCTATTCTTAGTTCAAGTGCCCCTCCCGATTATTTAAGGTGGTTCTACATTCCCCTTTGTTGTGCTTCTTCCCCCATCCCCTTATTATTCATTCCAGCCTTGCTATATCGGAAATAATCATACATCATAATTGTCCATTGATTGACATGGCCTTGTGTTGAAGCTTGAATCCACTAGGACCGAAACGGAAACCTCACAAGGATGTAAATCCCCCTCCGTTTTTATATAGGTGGTACTCCTCTTTAGATTCTCTTGGATTTCTAAATATTCGGAATGTGGGACTTGACAGAAGTTTGTCGTGATAATCAAATAAACATAAATATTGCGAGCAAATAAAAGGATTTTTTTTGTTTGTTTTCCTTTTAAAGAAAGTTCCTAAGAAAGGACTAGGAATCACACACTTCACACATTTAAAGCAAATAAGCAAAATTTCCTCACATCCATCATAGTTTAAGATAAGGATTTTTTATCACGTAAAAAAAAAAAAGATGATATGTGTGCATAAGAGAAATTTAACAGAGTGGACACAAGGGCAGCTCATATAAATATAATGATAGATCAACCTAAAATACTTTATATTCTGAAAATAGGGTTACAAAGCACAATCGAGATTGTTCCCAAAGCAGTTCTCTTGAAATTTCTAAAAAATATATAGTATGTTACATATTCTTTCAAATTGTAAATGTGTTTGTCTTAAATATTGGGATTGGGGCTTCCGTGGAACATAAAGAAAATAAATACAATAAATATATTCTTAGAAGGAAGACAGTTGGCGGTAGAAGAGAAGCAAGACCTAGTAAGAAGAAAAGAGGAGTTATCAGTCTTCGGTTAAACCTTTCTAGTGAAAGAGGTGGAATAACTGGATGAAGGACTTGATAAAGAAAAAGAAAAATGTGATCAACATAAACTTACTATGATGGTCTCTCATGATTTCATTTGCTTGCTGATGTCCTTTTATTGTTTTAATCAATGGTTATGTTAGCACTAGGAATCACCTTTAGATTGCATGGAAAACAAGACCAGTACCCATCAGGTTATATGTGAATATAAGAGCGTTTTAAGGGGTCAAATGGAAAAGACTCAAAATGATAATGTTCCAACTCAGAAAACAGGGCTAGCATGCACCATCAATCAAGGTCTTGGCTAACTTCAATCAGTAATTGGGAGTGAGTATGAATAGAGGGAAGACTTCAATGAGAGGAATGTAGGGGTTGTTGTAAACATCAGGTCTACAAATAGCCTAAGGAAGAAAGATTCTTAACACAAGATCTTCTTGAGTTCAGAACTTAAGGAATCTAAATAAACATCATGATAATATAATGATCAAACATCCACCATAATATCACCACATCCATTTATGTGAATCATTCAAAGCATGAACATTTAGCATCATAAGCAAATAAGATGAAAGAGAAGCTAATTTCTATTAACCAAGGTGTCTTAAATCAAGTACATAGCCAGTTCATAGTAACTTTATCAAAATATTACAATATAAGGGAGCCTTGTTCAACCATCCGAACCTACTAAAGCATTCCATCTATATATTTATAACAAAAGGGAAGCAACAACTGAAGGTACAAGTTGGCCTCCTTCCCCTGAAAATCTCTAAGAATTTATTGCATCTAACAACCTATGCTATAAAAAAGGAAAGTGTTGGTGACTAATCCAACCAATATTGAAACTAACTTGATTCCACTTTGCTGCGCAACTCCTTATTTTCCATGTGTCCTTCAGGAGCATCTAGATATCATCATGATGCCAGCTGTTTTTTCTTCAATCTTATCCATCACCAGCTATCCAAAAATTTGTTAGCTTGACCCTCTTGAATCCCTGGTGTCTGTTGGTAGCCTCTTTGGGTAGCACTCTGAGTAGCACACTTCAAAACTAGACAAGTAGAAAAGGTAGCACCAAACCTTCCTATCCCTTGTGAAAACTTTGGCCTCTACGAGATATTAGGTAGCGAATTTCAGTAGAGCCACTTTGGTGTGTCTTTGTGCAAATTTTGTCTCTTCCAGATATTAGGTAGAAAATTTTGGTAGCGCCACTGTGAATCTCTGTGAAAATTTTAGGTAGCGCTGTAAAAAATGCAGCACCTCCAGCTTGAACATGTGCAGAGAAAGTAGTAACTTTGAATATTATCAACCCCATTATCTTTAGGTAATTTGGTAGCACTGTAGGTAGCACACTAGTGGAACACCAAAATGGACTATTTTGTAGCACCATAGCGCTACAAAATGTTTTCATTCTTACTGTTGAAGGAGTTATCTCTTCACAAAAATCCCAACACTCTGAACAACAAAAACTTAGAAGCATGTATAGGTGGCAAAGGTAATATTTCAATAACAGATTATCCTCACAAAAAAGAACCATCCTCAAAAATGGGACTCACCTTTCACCAGCTATTTCGTTACCCTGACACTTAACCTCACACTCTTTCTTGTAGAAGGAGGATCTTCATTTGGCACAATAGACTTCTTCCTTTTAGAAATGATAGGCTTCTTCAGTGGAGCTATGCTCTCCTTAACTGTTGGTGTCTCTTTTTCAATAGCATCTTCAACCAGTACCTGCAAGTTTCTTTGAGCTACTTCATCTTGAAAATGTTGCAGCTCTGCCTTGAGCTTCATGTTCTAAGATTGAAAGCCTCTGCTCTTCCTATAAAGGTTTTTTAGCTTCCTATGAAGGGTTTGGGCCTTTCTTGCTGCAAACCTTGCCAGGTCAAGGGTGTGACTATAGCCATCCATGAGCTCTTTCATCTTCACTCTGTCATACATGGCTTATGTTTTCAACTGAGCCACCTCTTTCCTAGCATCCCTAAGTTGCCTGATTAATCTTTTGAATGTCTAACTGTCAAGTGGAGTAGTGACATGCACATTCTCAACAGGACTTGTCTATCTCATCAGGCTTCTTGATACCTTTTCTTTTATCTTTCTTCTTTTTCACAGGGGTTTCTTGTTTCCTTTCCACAGGATTTTCAATGACTTTACTCTTCTTCTTTTATACAGGGGTTTCTGGAAGGGACTGTTTTCAAAAACCTCTTTAGGAACAAATGATCTTCTGAAAGGTTTTCTGCCCTTGGTATTGGTTGTTGAGGAGAAGAGGAGAAGCGTAGCTTCTTCCCTTTCTTTTCTGCAATTTTGGTAGTAAAAGGAACTTCTTCTAACCCTAGTGGAGGAGGAGGTGAAAAATATTTGTGTGGGGAATGACGAGCTTCCTCCTCATTTCCTATGACCTGCTTGATGACCTCTGAAACTTGAAGATGAACTCTTCCTTTCTCTTCTTGCTGGTACCTTCTTTAGAAGCACTGGTGGGTGATAAAGGGCTTGCATTCTGTGATTGAGGAGTAGCTTCTATATCCAACTTGAAATGGGAAGCAACAAAAAAATGTTCCCATGAGATATATTTCTTTACCCAATTCTTCATAGACTAGCATTTTAATCAATCCAGAGTGGAAAATTCTAGTATCTACATCCTTATATTTGGATTGAATCATGTCTGACATCTTACCTATGCTCCTTAACAAATAGTAGGAAATATTCATTTCAATTTTACCAGTAAAATGCAGCATAAGCCTTATATGGTACTGGTACAATGTGTTAAACCTCCCTTCACATGTAAAGTATCTCTGGATGATCTTCAATATCTTGTCAAACTGCTCAATCAATTTATTTCTTGGCACACCTTTAGACAAATCACTGGCTTGATGTTGAGGTTTAAGGAAATATTTGGCATAGGCTGCATTCAAAGCCATGGATTTAAACCATTTCTCACCTGTGCTAGGGATTCCTGTTGCAACTAAAATAGAGGCCTCAGTCACTTCAAATTCTAAATCCCCTACCTTGGTTCTCCTGCCATCAAAATGTAAGGAAAAATTCCTTGTCACCTCAAGATGGCCTCTTTTCATATTCTGGCAGAAAGAGAGGCATCCCACTCTTTGAAAAACTTCTCTTGCCATGGGCTCTGTATCAAAAAGATGCATATCCACAGGTTCATTTCTAACTACCTTTACCCCCTTGTGTATCTTCTTCATCTCAGGAGTCTCCATAGCTTAGAATGAGAGCTTCTTGTGTCTTATGGGGTAGTAATGACCAGGAGGACCTAAAGTCGAGCTTCAAATGGACGAAGCTTCCCCTTTAAACCAGACTGGTACTAGTAAGCTAAGACTTGGTTGTGGAAATCCCTCCCTTAGATTTTTGCAGGTATTGAAAGTTTAGACAATGAGAGGGTACTCTATAATTGGCCCTTTGAAGCTGGGTAAAAACGCTCAACTCAAATGTCAAAGGAAGCAGGGGAGACACAATGTGGTTAAGAAGCACCTTTGGGTAGCACAATGCTTATGCAGAGGATAGATTGTTTAGATGTTGTAAGCTCAATAGCTATGGTGGGTTGATGTATCAGACTTTGACATATAGGTAGTGAATTTCATAGGTTTTAAATGAGAGGAGACAAGGATAATATGATGCAAAGAAAATTCTCTCACAACTATGCAAGCCCGATAATCCAAACTCTAAGCACTAATTCTCTATGAAAATTTATGTGTAGAGGAGGAAACACAAGATACCTGTGGAATAAACACTTGTAAGAAGCTTCAATGAGTTTTCAGGATGAAGCCACGAACATCCCGGCCTCTGAATCTACCTCAGCATCGGATCTGGAAGCACTGTTGTCGCCTGGTCAGAACTGTGAGTTTGCGTAGCGCATCACTCTTGAGTTTTTTAAAATCACAAACCGTTATCAGGGCTCGTAAATACGAGATCTTGAAGGTATATTTTTAACCAACTCTTGGCATTGCAAACAAGGGAAATGACATCAGTCGTTGTAATCATAACTCTTGGTGGAAACATGATGAACGGTAAAGGCGTTACGAAAACGTCTAATGAGTGAGCAACGCTCCAATTCAAAAAATGATTGGACAGGTAAGCAAGGACAACAAGGCATGTTTACGAGGTCATGAATGAGGAAAATGATCTGTCAAAATAGTCTAGTCATGGGAAGGATCGATCCTAGTGACAAATCATGAAGGGGACCAAAATTTAAGTCATGAACAAAAACGGTTCTACGTCCAAAAATCAAACGAGGATCAGAACATAATTTATGACTCAACACTTATTTATCAAAGGGTTCCTAACAAACATAATTTTAAAAAGGGGTGAAACTTAAAAAAAAAATTAAAATCTAAGGCTTAGGAAAGGATAAAACCAAACTAAAAACCCAAGGCAACTTAGTGTGATAACATTGGCTCCACAGGGGATGTCATGCCCCTGCAGGTTGCCAAGAATGAGTAGATTTAGTGCCTTATCCTAGGGCTATGGGGTCAGTTATTGAAAAAAAAATAAAAGAAAACCGATATTTACAATGGCATGGAAAGCCACTCAAGGCTCAAGCAACGCACTTTTTCAGAAAATGCCCATTGACAGGGCCATCAAAAACTTCTTCATTCTCCATATTCTACAACTTGAAAGTGTTATTAGAGAATACCTCAGAGATTTTGAAAGGACCGATCCATAAAGCTTCAAATTTACCGTGCTTGCCTTTATATTTCTTTGGTGCATCCCACTTGAGCACCTGATCACCCAGTTGAAAATCCTCTTTGCTCACTTTCTTGTCGAACGCCTGCTTGATATTCAGTTGATGATCATGTGCTTTGTCTACAAGTTGCTCCCAAGTCTGTTGCACTTCAACCAGCTGTTGAATTCTTCCGATCATAGGATCCGGCTCCCCTTGGTAATATTGGAAGAATTCTTCCACAGATAAGTCAAGATGAGAAGGAAAAATGGCTTCAACTCCATACACCAACTGGAAAGGGTAAAGTCCCAGAGACCTCTTTATCGTAACTTTGTCAACCCATAGAGAAAATTTGAGTTTTGAGTCCCATGCCTTTTTGTTATCCTCTAACAAATTTTTAATGATCTTTATAAGGCTTTTGTTTGAGGATTATGCAAGCCCATTTCCCTGAGGGTAGTAAGGGGTAGAGTGAATCAATGTGATCCCAAACTATTCACAGAACTGAATCAATGGTTCAGCCTTAAAAGATGCATCATTATCAGTGATGATTATGTTCGGGCACCCAAACCTTGCCATAATGTCCTCAAGGAAACCAATGATCACTTTGTGGGAAGCATTCCTTGTAGGAATAGCTTCAATCCACTTAGTAAAGTAATCTGTAGCAGTCAAGATCCATCTATGTTGGCCACTGGAAGTGAGATGAATTTCCCCAATAAAATCTAGGCCCCACTGTTGAAAAGGTCCTGAAGCTGCCACAGGATTTAATGGCAGAGATTTGAGCTGCTGCTTTCCAGAGAACTTCTGACATTTAACACAGGATCTGATCTTAACACAAACATCGGTGAACAAACTAGGCTAGAAGTACCCAACCCTGAGAATATTTAATGCCTTGGTTCTCCAATAATGATGCCCCCCACATAAACTGTCATGAAAATCAGACATAATCTTTTGAGCTTCTTGTAGGTCTAGGCACCTCAAAAACACTCCTAATGGGTCTTTCCAATACAAAACTTGATCAACAAGGCAATATTTTATTGATTTGAGTTTTAAGGCTCTCACCTTGTTCTTTTCCATAGCATTTGGAGGCTGTAAATTCTGTAGGAAAAATATAATGTCCTTATACCAACTGCAATCTGTCAATGCAGAGGTGACTTGAGAACCTTTACCAGTTAATTCAACCTGTTTATTTTCTGAACATGAGTGGATGAAATTCACCCCCAATGCTAAGCAATTTGATTCAGCCAACAACTTGGCTAAACCCTAGCCTTTAACCAATTTGGTCGGCTTAATTTCCAAATCAAATTCAAGGATTTTAGCAATCCACTTGCTCTTTTTTCTGTCTATATCAGGCTGAATAAGAATTTCTTTTACAACAACTAATGGGACATAAGCAATGACTCTTGAATGCAGGACATAAAATTTGAAGGACATGAGAGCTTTAACCAATGCATAGGCTTTCTTATCCATGATGTCATATTTTAATTCAGCATCTCTCAATGCCCTGCTGAAAAAGGCAATGGGCTACTCTAAGCCTTCAACGTTCTTCTATAATAAAACTGTTGCTATTATATCAAAAGAAGTAAAAGAAAAAATAAGAAAGTCCTTGGAGCTGATAAGAACTGGGGCTTCCGTCAAGTCTTTATTTATCTAATCAAAATAATCACAGGACTCAGCAATCCATTTGATTTCACTACCCTTCCTCAACATGGTTGTGATATACTTAACCAACTCATCAAAATTTGACACAAATCTTCTCAAAAAATTAATTTTTCCCAGAAAAGATTGAACCTCTTTTTTTGGATCAAAGAAGTGGCAATGTTTGTATAGCTTCAAACTTGATGGAATCAATCCTTACCCCTTCAGCCGACACAATATGCCCTAATAATCTTCCTTCTTTCCTAGCAAACAATGACTTTTTCGGATTCAAAGAGAGACCAAATTTTCTGCATTTCAAGAAAACCTTTCTTAAGTGATCACAGTGTTCTTTATCAGACTGAGAAAAAAATGTTATGTCATCTAAATAGATAACAACAAACTTATCCTTCTCTCCAATAAATGTTATGTCCATATCTCGTTGAAAAGTTGCCCATGCATTCATCAAACCAAAGGGCATCTTGGCGTACACAAATGTACCCCAAGGAGTAGTAAAGGTTGTCTTCTCTCTATCTTCTGGCAAAACAGAGACCTGATTGTACCTGGAAAAACAATCAACCATGGACATCCTGGCTGCTCTTGTCACCCTCTGTAATATGTGCTCCATCTTGGGTAAAGGGTAATTATCCTTTTTAGAGCTTCTTTTCAGATTTCGGAAATCAACGCAAAGTCTGATTTCTCCATTCTTTTTTCTTACAGGAACCAAATTGGCCACCCATTCAGAATACCTCAAAGGAATGATAATTTTTTCATCTAAAATCTTTTTAACCTCTTTCTCCATGACATGCAATAACATAGGATTGATTTGCCTCAACTTTTTTCTGAAGGTTTTGGTGTCTTCTTTTAATGGAGTCTTGTGCTCTATAATGCTTATGTCATAAGTTCTGAGATCTTCATAAGTCCAAGCGAATACATCAGCAAATTCCTTCAATAAATTAGTATATTCTTCCCTATTCTCTTCTGATAGGCTTCTTGACAATTTGACATATTTTGGATTATGTTCAGTGCCCAAATTGCACTCAATTATATCAACATCATCAGTGGATACCTTCCCTTTCACTGCCACATTGTTCTCGTCAAATAATCTTTCGAAAGGAACTAGTCCTTTTGGAATATGATTGCTAGGTAGCTTCACAATATGATGATTAGCAATTTTATTGAGTAAAACATCAGCATGAGGAGTAATTTATGAATCATGATCTTGATCAATGTGTAATGCATAAAACTCATCAACAGTCTCAAGGAAATTTTTAAGTTCTAAATCATATTCGAACACCTTCCAATATTTTACATTGTTCGGTATAGAAGGCTTGTACTTGACTTCTACATCATACTTTATTTTAGGTGGTATAGGAATTCTGGAGTTGCTTGTTGATACAGCCAAAGAATCAGCCATGGTATTCTCTTCTCTAGGAATAAATGAAATGTTAAAAGCTGAGAAAAAACTGTCCACCAAGTCCCACACTTCATTTATGTAAGATCTAAGCCTAGGGTTCTTTGTTTGATAAATATTTTTAATATGATGGAATATTAATTCAACATCCCCAAATACTGATATCTCTTATATCCCCATGTCTTTAGCAGCCCTTAGTCCCAAGACAAGAGCTTCATACTCTGCCACATTATTAGTAGTTTCAAATTCTAGTTTGTATGACAAAGATATAGTCTCTTGAGCTGGTGATACAAAGATCACTCCATCACCAACACCTTCCTTAGAATATGCTCCATCAAAGAACATATTCCAGACATAAGTGGTTAGAGGAGGCTCCTCACAGAAGGTAACGAACTGTTTTCTGATTTCAAGAGGAGTTTCAAGAGCGTCGGTGAGCTACAAAATGCTAGATCCCAAATCTGTATCAAAAGAAAAAACAAGATGATTTGTGGGGTTTTATTCATTACTAATGATGTAAGCCAATTGAGCTTCCCTGTAAAGTCTTCTATTCTCTCCCCCAAAAATGGGAATAGTAGCATAAGAGAGAT
Organism: Picea sitchensis; assembly: GCA_010110895.2. Classification (NCBI taxonomy): domain Eukaryota; kingdom Viridiplantae; phylum Streptophyta; class Pinopsida; order Pinales; family Pinaceae; genus Picea; species Picea sitchensis. Next base: position 26,909 of record SNQJ01S0110173.1, read on the forward strand.
CCATCTGCAAGGTTCCCTCGAGTTTTTTTATCCAAGACCTCGACAGGAGCATTCCAAACTTGGGGGGAACATCGACCACCACGATATCCATGAGTACACTTTTCATGGGCACCTGAAATAGAGTCACAACCAAATCCTTAATGACTCCAAGACACTTTGCTTTCCTGGAGTCAAAATAATATAAGTCATGGTAAGTCTTTGTGATTTCTAACCCAAGTTCATCCATAACAGATTTTGGAATGAGATTGTGGGATTCCCCTGAATCCATCAAACAATTATGCAACACCTTATCATGAATATTCAATGACTTATATAAAGGAGGGGATGAATCATCTCTATATTATATTAATGGACCCAAAATCACTGTTGGATTTTCATCTTGCAGATTTATTGAATAAGTGGAACTTGGAGAGGCTTCGGGCTGTAACATTTTGGACATATATTTTTTAAATTCTTCATTTTTTATTAATTCCAAAAATGGTACAGGGATATTTTTTTTCTGGATCTCATTTTCCAAATTGAAGGAAGAATAAGGCTTCAATGTCTCTTTGGTTTCAGGAGTAGGGTTTATGATCAGAACTTGTGGACTTTCAGAGTCTTTTCCTTATTGCTCACTGTCACAGTCTTGGAAGAAATTTCTTTTTGGGCAGGCTAATTAGGGGCATTAGTTTTTTCTTCATTCTTCTTGGATCTCAAATTATATCTATTAGTATTTTCTTTTTCTTTCTCTCCCTTACTTAATTCATTTATTTGAATATCCATCAAGGATTGTTCATAAGAGGATTGATTCAAGTGTGGGGATGGGGATGTGTCACCTAAGCAGTGAATCTCAGGATGAACTTCTACCTCCTCTTCTTCTTCATCAACAACCAGATTGTTTTGAAAAGGAGCTTGTACCCTCTAATCATCTCTTTCTCTGTTTCTGAGATCTCCAGGAAGGATTTGGGGAGCATTATTTGGTCTCCTGAAGTTACCTTTGTTATTAGTATTTTGGGTATTTATGTAGGTCTTTTTTCCTTCCTGTTTTAATTTCTCTATCTCAGTGGAAAGGGATTTTATTAATTTGGTAAGCTCCTCCACTTGAGGATGAACAATATGGGAGTCATAAGTTGAGGCTTCAGTTCTGATTTTTCTTCTATCCCTATCATATTTTCCTCGTATTTTATCAGATGCCACTATGTTGGATTCTACCTCCAAGGCTGCATCTTGCATATGAACTAAGGAGGTTGATCTTCTTTCTATTAGTAGAAGGCAGAACTCAGAGTCAAAGGCACTGGCATAAGTAATTTTTGTATAGGTTTCAGTGGGTTTTATCTCATCAGGAATCTTATTATACATTTTGTTAAATATTTTAGAAAAGTCAGAGACAGACTCTCCTTCTTTCCTTTTTAGGGATCCAAATTCAGTGATGTAGTACAAAAAGTCATTTTCATCCCCCCAATGCCTCAAGAAGGCTTCATCTAATTCTTCGATGCCAATAATGGATCTAAGGGCCAGACCCATAACCCCTTCCTAGCCTCACCAAAAAGGATTTGGATGAAAACCCTCATCCACACATCCTCATTTTCAATGTTTTGATTATCTGCATAGCTGTAGAAAGAAACAAGATGTTCCCTAGCTATTATATCTTCTTCTCTCGTAAACTTGGGCATGTACTTCAAATAATATCCAGGAGGGACAACATTCACTGGCTGAGGTAAGACTAAAGGAGAATATCTTGCAGCCACTATGGCATCCATCCTATTTGCATGGGGGTTAACCACTGCCATTTGATTTTGAACTCTTGGTGAACAAGAAGGAGAAGGAGACTTGACTATGTGCAGCTTACGAGAATAAGGAAAGTATGAAGGGGAGGTTTTAGTTTTCACATCAGAAGTTTGAGTCTTGGAAGAATATGGTAAAGACTGTAAAGGGGACAAAGTTTCCACTTCTTTGGAAGAAAAATGTTTAACAGAAAGTGGTGTAGAAAAACTTAAAGTAGGGAAATCTTCAAAAATATTAAGACTGAAACACTTTTCAATGTCAGAGGAAGAAAAAATGTCAATGCTTTCTTCTTTCAAATCAGTTTTAAAGGAAGAGTATTCAACATGACACTCTTCAAAATCAAGTTTCTTAGATACTTCAGCAGAAGGTAAAGAAATCTTACTTGA
>SNQJ01S0110174.1:0-29012 GCA_010110895.2 Picea sitchensis
AAAAGTGCGAAGATCACGGAGATGGGGGGAGAGCAAGGAAATAATGGCAAGGTTTGAAAAGCGAACGGACGTGATTCAAAAAATGATTACAGGGATACTCAGGAGAGGCGAGTGTTCCACGGTCAAATTTTATGTATCGGAATTTTTTACTGCAAAATGTGTAAAACGGAAGAGAGCATGATGGGGCAGTTCAGAAGCCGGTTTGTATATTTGCAGAATTATGAGAAACTGGCTAAGTATGGAATAGGGAAACGGTCGGGCAGACTCGTTCTCGGAAGAGAGGATTGACATTTTCGTGAATGGGCCAACCTGACGATGCGCAAATGACATTCCATAATGTTTTAAATTAACGCTTTCTAATTGCATGCCTAGAAATAAGATCTTATATATAATTGGTAGTTGCTAATTGCAAAAGGGCACGGGCACAGGAAACAATGATTAGGAATTGAATATTTCTTGAACCCGCCAAACCGATGATCTACGAAAGAAATTAGAAGAAATGGCGAAGTATGGAAAGCAGACAGATGGGCTTCAAAATGGGGTGACAATAGTTCCACAAAAGACGTGAGGACCCGATGGTTAAACTATTGTATTTCTCAGAAGTTTTATGTGCAAAATGTATACCACAAAAGAGGGCATGATAGGTGATGAGAAAGATAAAGTTCAGGGAAAAGAGAAACCGATATTTGGCTAAGTATAGAAGATGAAAAAGAAGGGCCAATACATTCACATTTGTAACAGATATCCCATTTTCCTGCCAAGATATATACTTGGAAAGAAGTGTGAAGGTGGCGGGCACAGAAAACAACGACTAGGAATACGATCCATGAGTTTACTTGGTTCTTGGTTGTATGCTTCGTATGTCAATTTGTATATCGCGAAACTCCGAGTCATTTTTTTAGCCAGCCAGCCCGCAAGTCCGGCTGTCAATTTGTATAGTGCGTAACTTTGGGTGTTGTTTGTAGGACATGGAACTATAGAGGAAATGATTTTCCCTTTAATATATCTTATGTGACGCAAATGTGGTATGGCTCGTTTTATCACTTTTCCATTCGTAAATAATGGCAATCTTGAGCCCGCCAGCCCTGGAGCCCGTGTGTCAATTTGTATATCGCGGAGCTCTGAATGTTGTTTGGAGGTCATGGAAAAATAGATTTGTATATCGCGAAACTCTGGGTGTTACTTGTAGGACACTGAACAATAGAGGGTCAATTTAGAGAAAGGGGAAGCGTTCAGTGGAAACACGTGAATCTGCCAAGCCGCGTAGCAAGGCATTTTCAGAAAAAAACGATTAAGTAACCAAGAAGAGAAACTACAAGGGATAAAAGAGTGGGAAAATAGAAAGGCAAAGGGCAGTTTTAGTAAGCGCAAATTGGTTTCAAAGAAGCCCCATTGTTGCAAAACCATCATTTTCTACTAATTGTCAGTAAATGCTTTGTTGAAGATTAGATTTTATTGCAACCTGTGCATGTAAGTATGTTCTTGATACATTCTTCCATGACTGTAACATATTAACTTCGGTATTAAACTTCATTTTCTACTAATTGTCAGCAAATGCTTTGTTGAAGATTAGATTTTAGTGGAACGTGTGGGTCTAAGTGTGTTTTTGATACATTCTTCCATGACTGTAACCTATTAACTTAAGTATTAAACTTCTTGCATTATGGGTTGTTAGCATTAAAACTTAATAGTTGCATGTCTGGAAACAAGAATGACGTTTTCGCTGCAACATTGTACATTGGTATTGCTATCTTCTATCTGCATTACAAATAGAATTGAACATTGGTTTGAAACTGTGTGTAATCCATTTTTTGTTTGCATAAAAGACTGGTGGATTGACACATTACATTGTCATATAATTGTTATATGTTCCATCTTAGAAAAAATAACCTAAGTAAACACAATATCGAAGAACTACGAGACCATCGAACCATGCCAATGAGAACAAGCATTAAATCCAGAAAAGAAGCAGCAACGAAGACTCCAAGGCAAAAAAATTTAATAGCAAATCCATTTTAAAAAAAAAGAAAAACACTGAGTATTGTACATCTATCTTTAGAAATTGGACCCAGTTCTTTGGGCCAAAACATTGAACATATCTGCCACAAACACAGGCAAGGGATCCACAATATTCAGGATCCTTCAAGTTTTATCCTTGATGAATCATCTTGCGGTAAAATTGATAGTTTTCATAAGCTTCCTGTGTGGAAGAATATGACAAATGTTGCAGGGCAAATGGAATAGCCCTTAACTGAAAGTTAGGACACGATTAGAAACCGCCTCTGCATAGTCAAAAAAACTTCAGGGACACAGGTTGCACGTGCAATTTCAGAGGCCCAAATTAGTCCATTCTGGGTGGAAGGAGATGACTAGTAGAAATATGCCTTGCACCAGTGAGAGTTCTGGAGCTGATTCTCGAAGATGTTAATTGTATATCCAAAGAACAGGACAGTAGTCCCGCAAGTGAATAATTTTTTGGCTTGAAATATATCTCTGGGAGCATCAACATATCATTTCTTTACAGTGAAACTCTTCCACCCATAACAGACTAATTAGGACCTCTAGAATTCCTACTTTCGAGATGCAAAATGACTATTGCGTTCAGCGTCAGTTTCTTTTCTGAAACTCCTTTTGGTTTTGTCGGGACCGCCATCACTGAGCTGGGAAGTTCTGCCCGTTATGGTTGATTTCAAGTTGGGCGCAGGAGTAGGAATAGTCTCTGCATTGCCATCATCCATTGTCGTATCATTGCCAATCAGATCATCTTCTTCTAGCTCAGAATCCATGACATCAACCTCTGCGCTAGCCATCAATGCAACTAGGCAGGTTCTCTGAGCAGGGAGGGTTGCCTTGGAATTCTTTTGCTTGAAATATATCTCTTGATGTACCAAGGGACCATCTCTTTTTTTCTCCTGGGTGGAGGGAGATGAGTAGTAAGAATATGCCCTGGAATAGTGGAATCTATGGCCGTTATGGTTGAACGTGTTTATTGTATCTGAATAGAACTACTGCCACAAGTTAATGAGAATTTTTGTTTGGTCTGAACGATGTTTGAAATGAAAATTGGGGAAGGATAATATAACCCTCCGCAAATTATGGTTCAATGTGTATCATTGGAATATCTCCTCGATCCTTTCACTGATCAATGACAATCTCCAGGTTTCGTGCGGAATGAGTTGTTACCATTAAAGCTCACTAATTGCATATTTAGAAAAAAGTGCAAAGGTCACGGTGACGATGAAGAGAGATTAAGAATTAGAGATTTCTTAAAGGCGCCAACCCGCCGGTGCACAAAAACAAATTGCATCATGTTTGAAATGAATACTTGGAAATGATAACACACTTCTCCACAAATCTTGTTTTAATTCGTAGTAATGACAAATCTTCTCCAGCCTTCCAAACATTAATGACAATCTTAACGGTTCTTGCAGGATGAACTACTAGCATTAAAGCTTAATTATTGCATATCTGGAAACAAGTACGAAGGTAGCGATGATGGCGAATTACGACGAAACATTGTACATTTCGTGCACCTGCCAACTCACGAAACAAATTCCAAGAAATGCCCAAGTATGGAAAGCGGTCGGGCGGGTTACAAAAAAAAAAAGGGCAGAAGATATACCCAGGAGACATGAAGGGCCGATGGTCATATTGCATCTCAGTGATAGATATCGGCTGTCAATTTGTATGTTGCAGAATTCCAGGTGTTGTTTGTGTGTAGGGGAACAACGGAAGCGCAATGTCAAGAGGGCAATTTGTATATTGTTGAACTTTTGGTTCTGTATATAAAAGCACGAGACATTTAGAAAAAGGACCAAGTAATCATAAAGTGAAATCATATGAGATGAAGGGGAATTTGTTTGCTAATTTGTAAATCGCGAAATTCCGAGTGCTAGTTGCAGGCGGCGGAACAATGGAAACGCAATGTTAAACCCGCCTATGCAGGAACCCGCGATTCAAAAAGTTTGTTCAATATGAAATGGGGAAGCGGTCAGTCGGGCTGGTGATATAAAAGTAACAATGGAAATCTGAAGACACGAATCCGCCAAATCCCGCACCTAGACATTTTTCGAAAAATGAGTAAGTAAAGAAAGGGAAAGCAAAGAGAAAAGAGAAAGCGGATGGCAATTTTCGAAAGCGGGAATTGGTATTAACAGTAACCATGGAGTGCATTAAACATGTTAACAGGTTCTTCAATCAAGGAATAGATGCAACGAGCGATGTTTATAGTTTCCGTGATATGTTTGTATAAGAGAAGCAACAAAAAGTTACAAGACAATCATTTTTTGGATGTTCAAGTAAAGTTTTTGTACTGTTAGCTTCACTACAAGTATAACAACGACGAGTTTGAATTTTAATGTTCTCTTGTTCATATGATTGTTCCATTAGACTTCACATAGTATATATTCTTTTATTTCAATTTGTTTGCTAATTTGTGGGTCGTGGAAGTTAGGGTGTTGTTTACAGGCAGCGGAACAATGGAAACTCAATATTGAACGCGCCTATCCGCATTTGGAAAAACGCAAGCCAAAAAGTTTGTACAATATGAAATGGGGAAGTCGTCGGTCGGCCTAATGATATAAAAGTAAGTGAAATATGAATAGAGCATGTACGGATCTCGCATTCCATACTTAGCCACTTTTTGGATCGCGGGTTCTCGGGCTGGTGGGCTCAAAATTGGGCCTCTATTGTTCTATGGCCTACAAATAGCACCCAGAATTACGTGATATACAAATTGACAAGCGGACCTGCGGGCTAGCTGGGTCAACATTCAACTCCTATTGTTTCGTGTCATACAAACAACACTCAGAGTTCTGCGATATAAAAATTAACAGACGGACTCCAGGGCTAACGGCATCAAGATTGCGATTGTTTACGGATGGTAATTCCTATGAACTATTTAACATCATCTAAAAACATTATTTTCAATACTAAATTATTAATATTAAATATTGATATTGAAAAATTTAATTAGACAAAAAGGTTTGTACAATATGAAACGAGGAAGCGGTCGGTCGGGCTGGTGATATAAAAGTAAGTGAAATCTGAAGACGTGAATCCGCCAACTTCCGCACCAAGAAATTTTCTGAAAAAACGAGTAATACATAATATGTACTTTTAGAAAGTATGGACATGAGATTTTATAGAGCATGTACTGATCCCACATTCCATACTTAGCCACTTTTTGGATCGCGGGTTCTCGGGCTGGAGGGCTCAAAATTGGGCCTCTATTGTTCCGTGTCCTACAAATAGCACCCAAGATTTCCGCGATATACAAATTGACAGGCGGACTTGCGGGCTGGTTGGCTCAACATTGCATTTCTATTTTTCCGGGTCCTTCAAACAACACTCGGAGTTCCGCCATATACAAATTAACAGACAAACTCCAGGGCTAGCCGACTCAAGATTGCGATTGTTTACGGATGGTGATCCCTATCAACTATCTAACACTACCTAAAAACATTATTTTCAATACTAAAGTATTAATATTAAATATTGATATTGTAAAATTTAATTACATAAAATTATTAAAGGATGTTAAATATCTTATTTAAAAGGAAAATGCGCGTATTCAGAGATTTGCGTTCCAAACTTTTTGTATAATATGAAACGGGGAAGAGGTCGGTCGAGTTGGTGATATAAAAGTGGGTGGAAATCTGAACACGTGTATCCGTCAAGTTCCGCACCTAGAAATTTTTCCAAGAAACAAGTAATACATACTAAATATGTACTTTTATAAAGTATGGGCATGAGATTTTATAGAGCATGTACGGATCCCTCATTCCATACTTAGCCACTTTTTGGATCGCGGATTCTCGGGCTGGCGGGCTCAAAATTGGGCCTCTGTTGTTACGTGCCCTATAAATAGCACCTAGTGTTCCGCGATATACAAATTGACAAGCGGACTTGCGGGCTATTTGAATTTTAAGGGCCTCATGTTGATGTGATAGCACAATTGGACTTGGGCCAGTTTATATTCGTTTATTACAATATGAAACGGGGAAGCGGTCGGTTGGGTTGGTGATATAAAAGTAATTGAAATTTGAAGACGTGAATCCGCCAACTTTCACACCTAGAATTCTTTTGAAAAACGAGTAATACATACTAAGTATGTACTCTTATAAAATATGGACATAAGATTTTTATAGAGCATGTACGGATCCCGCATTCCATATTTGGCCACTTTTTGGATCGCGGGTTCTCAATCTAGTGGGCTCAAAATTGGGCCTCTATTGCTCTGTGTCCTACAAATAGCACCCAGAGTTTTGCGATATACAAATTGACAGGCAAACTTGCGGATTGGCTGGCTCAACATTGCACTTCTATTGTTATGTGTCTTTCAAACAACACTCGGAGGAAACAAGTAATACATACTAAGTATGTACTTGTATAAACTATGGACATGAGATTTTATAGAGCATGTACGGATCGCTCATTCCATACCTAGCCACTTTTTGGATCGCGGGTTCTCGGGCTGGCGGGCTCAAAGTTGGGCCTCTATTGTTTTGTGCCCTACAAACAACACCCAGAGTTCCACGAAATACAAAATGACAAGCGGACTTGCGGGCTGGCTAGCTCAACATTGCACTTCTATTGTTTTGTGTCATCCAAGCAGCAGTTGAACTTCCACGATAGACAAATTGATAGACAAAATCTAGGACTGGCGGGCTCAAGATTGCCATTGTTTACGGATGGGCATCCCTATCAACTATCTAACATTATCAAAAAACATGATTTTCAAATACTAAATTATTAATATTAAATATTGATATTGTACAATTTAATTACATAAATTATCAATATTGAACCCGCCTATCCGGTAACTCGCATATTCGAAAAAACCGTCAGCCAAAATTTTTGTACAATATGAAACAGGGAAGTGGTCGGTCGGGTTGGTGATATAAAAGTAAGTGAAATCTGAAGGCGTGAATCCGCCAACTTCCGTACCAAGAAATTTTCTGGAAAATGAGTAATACATACTAAATATGTACTATAAAGTATGAACATGATATTTTATAGAGCATGTACGGATCCCACATTCCATACTTATCCACTTTTGGATCGTAGGTTCTCGGGCTGGCGGGCTCAAAATTGGGCCTCTATTGTTCCGTGCCCTACAAATAGCACCCGAAATTCCGCGATATACAAATTGACAAGCGGACCTGTGGCCTGGCTGGCTCAACATTGCACTTCTATCGTTTCGTGTCCTCCAAATAGCACTCAGAGTTCCACGATATACAAATTGACATACAGACTCCAGGGCTGGCGGGCTCAAGATTGCCATTGTTTAGGGATGGTAATCCCTATCAACTATATAACATTATCTAAGAACATTATTTTCAATACTAAATTATTAATATTAAATATTGAAATTGTACAATTTAATTAGACAAAAAAGTTTGTACAATTTGAAACGGGGAAGCGGTCGGTCAGGCTGTTGATATAAAAGTAAGTGGAAATCTGAACACGTGCATCCGCCAACTTCCACACCTAGAAATTTTTCGAGAAACAAGAAATACATACTAAATATGTACTTTTATAAAGTATGGACATGAGATTTTATAGAGCATGTACGGATCATTCATTCCATACTTAGCCACCTTTTGGATCGCGGGTTCTTGGGTTGGAGGGCTCAAAATTGAGCCTCTATTGTTCTGTGTCCTACAAGTAACACCCAAAGTTCCGCGATATACAAATTGGCAGGCGGAATTGTGGGTTGTTTGGCTCAACATTGCACTTCTATTGTCCTATATCCTCCAAACAACACTTGGAGTTTCGTGACATACAAATTGACAGACAGACTCCAGGACTGACAGGCTCAAGATTGCGATTGTTTACGGATGGTCATCCTATCTAACATTATCTAAAAACATTATTTTCAAATACTAAATTATTAATATTAAATATTGATATTGTTCAATTTAATTACATAAAATTATCAAAGGATGTTAAATCGCTTATTTTAAAAAAAATGAAGGAAACAAAACAAAGTTTTCTAAAATTCTATCACTGCAAGCATAACAACGACCAATTTGAATTTTAAGGCCCTCTTGTAGCACAATTGGACTTCGCACAGTATATATTCGTTGATTTCAAATTATTCCAAGAGATTAATTTTACCAAGTTCATCGATCAAGGAAAAATGCTAAAACAAGCCACATACTACATTTGCGTCACAACGCCATAGAAATTATCAAGCGGATTTCCGGGCTAGTTGGCAAAAAAATTGCGTTTCTATTCTTCCGTGTCCTCCAAACAACACTCAGAGTTCCACGATATACAAATTGGCAAACGAAGCATACAACCAAGAACCAACTAAACTCCAAACAGACCACAAGCAAGTTCCCAAAAGGTTCCATAGAGCAGGAGGCATCGACCTTTGCATCAAACAATTTGATATACAAAGAAAAGACGTTGCGGCATTTGTTTTCTCTTACATCTAGTATATGCTCCTAGTATAAAATAACCGGGGCCATGGGATATATGGGGTTTGCTGCCATGCTTCCCATTTTTGGACCGAACAATCCTATGTGCATGCAATCCCAAGTAGTCGAGCCCGACGAACATTCATCTAGATGTTGAAGAAATATTACACAGACACATGAGGTATTTTTGTTTCTTGCCAAAGTTTGATATTTTTTTTTCCCTTCTTTAGCCAATATGAACAATCGCATTGTCCTCATTTAAGGTAAATTTGTTGTGTATCTGAAAGTCATGCAGCATGTAAACATTTCTTGCCTTTTTCTGTAGATATGTTTCATACGACAATTCTGCCAACTTAGGAAGCACATTTTGTAACAGAGGCTGCCTAACCGTACAATGCATGGTTCTGTTTCCCATGGTTCAGATGGCAGCATTGAGGCAATGTCCATATATATATGGACATTTTTCACTGCATCGCAGACAATCAATCGTATCATCACTTATCAAATCGGAGGCAGAAGCAGGAGAGTTGCATTTCACACATACAGGTTCAAAGGGGGTTGAGTACGCATTCGTTGCAACTAAAATACCTTCAACCTGGGAACGCGAGCATAGGAATTAATACATTGAACAATATAATACACAACTGCACACCCCCCCCTCGTAAAAAATAAATAAATAAATAAAACAAGCCACAGAAATTTGGTGAAGGCTATTTGTATAAGAAAAGTGAGGATGATTTTGTGGATGTATACGCACAACAGTTGTAGAGCTAGCTAGTTTCTTCAGATCCTGTACTATATCTGCTTGCAACTTTGTTACAAACATTGCATGGGTTGTCCGGAAGATCCTTTCTCTAACACCCCTTTTCTTTGTTATATTTTTGAAAATCATAAGTGCAATCTGCCCTTTATGCAATTGTTGCTCCATTGGTGAAAACAAATTTGAATAGGTATCGAACAATTGCAGCTGCAACATGGAACAGTGCAATATTTGTGTAACTTACCCGAGATACATGCACATGCGAAAGTAAAGGAAAAAACTGGATATGGATAGCGGTACCATTGCCTTGTTGTTGTTCAACTCTCTATCCTTTATATGGAGAATGTGTTGCAAGCCAAGTTTTCTTGCTAGTGTGGCAGTTGCACCAATGGTTCCGATTGGGTAAATATCACTGCTCTGTGCAAGCTGGTTGATAATCTCGTTCAGGATGAAACAATATTCTGAACAAACAACGAGAATTTTTTCCACAATAATTGTTTCATTGAGAGAAATAATTCGATCACAATCACCACGGTCATATATTATTTTCGGCAATATATTAAAATTTGTAATGGAAATCCCATTATCCGAAAATATATTTTCTGCATGTTTCTGGACAAGTTGTGTAGGAATAGTCAGTGTGACTGTCATCATGGCCTCCTTGTTTGTCATGTTAGCACGCATAATGGATCTAGTTTTGTTTTCCTTGTATAAGTAGGTGCTATAGACGACCATTATGTCCCCGACGAACACTTGTCTAGTTTGGCGGTTGTTCAAGCCCTCTATTGATAGTACTTTGGGTGTTACAACTCTAGACCTGCTGACAATTTTTTAAGAAGAAAACTAAAGTGAATCGCAGTGTGCATTTTTTTTGTATTCTTCTTTCACTGGCATAAATCTACAAGTACATGCATAGCTTCGATGAACTATAGAGCCAAAGTTTTGCAACCACACCTCTTAGTCTGCGAAACATGCGCTATGTTTGGTGTCTCGCTTGTACTATTGATACCTCTTGTGAACTGCAAACCATGTATTGCAAATGACATCAACATATTCACCATGCCATAGATGAATAAATAGCCGAGGATATTTGTTTCGTAAACATACCAAGACCAGAGCGTATGCATCTTTACCTTTGGCCTTGTTGGTCTGCTGATGTCTAGGATGACTGACTGCTCATGGCCATGTCACTAGTCCAACTTTTTCTGATGAAAGCATGTGCAGATGAACATCAAGACTAAACAAGCATATGCATTGTATACTATCCATCAAAAGGACTAAATAAGCGTAAAATTGTATGCATCTGATTTTTTTAACTGGAAAAATGTGTAACAGTAAACAGGGCATGAGGGCGGGGCACCATGGCCAATCTGTATATCGCGGACCCTCAGAAGCCAGGGGAGAAATCTTGAACTCGCCAGCCCGACACCCACAATTGACAAAGTGGGTAAGTATGGAATAAGGTAGAAGTGTGACCATAGATGTGAAATCGTTAGTCCGACAACCGGTGCACCAAGACATTTTTAGAAAGATCACTAAGCAGATCAATTAGAAAACAAAAGGGATAATAGAAAATGGAAAAAGTAGAAATAGGGAGGGTAGAAAGGCCCATTGTTGCCAAGCCATCTTTTTCAAGTCTAATATTATATGCCGCCACCTGGTTTGTATATTTAATTTACCATCACAATTGGTATACCTTTTAGAAGATTGCACCACAGAACCCTCTGTTGTTGCACAGAACAATCCATCTTCCTGTCCAACCAACATGTTTCTTCCAAGGTAGCAACACCGAATATGCAATGGACATGAAGGCAAGTTAGTATGAAGACAGACATGTAAAAGAAAGAGAAACAGGTCTAATTATTTCAATGTAACAACAAGCAGAATACGCAAAATATATTATATTTGAAGGAAGAAAAGAAGGGAAAAAAATAAAAAATAAAAAAAAGGTGCAAAGCAGCAGAACAAGCACAACAAAGTACAGACAACAAATGAAAAAATGAACAATGGAATATGAAATAAGAGTACAAGTATCCACTTCTGTAATTCCTCGGCTACATTCCCACCAAAGAGTTCATCGTCCTCTCTAGCCATTTTGTTTGTTTAAATGTAGCAATGCAGCGAAAACACAACGGACATGAAGTAGGTTAGTATGTAGGAAGGGATGTAAGGAAGATAAGTTATCATGCAGGAAGGTACGCAACATCTACATACAATAAACTAGGTGAACACATATACATATAATAAATGAAATAGAAAACAACACAATATGAAATAACAATACAAGCATGCACCTTTCTATATCCTCTTCAACCAATGTAGTGAAGACTTCGTCGTTTTCTCCAGCGATTCTGTTTGTTTGAATGTGGGAACGCACAAAATACAATGAGCATGAATGGAAGTTGGTATGCACAAGAGAACAAGTAATATGTACATACAGTAAAAGAGACTCAATGAATAGTCTAAAAGATAGGCAGAAACATGAACCTTTGAGCTTCTCCATCCATAGTTGTAAATGTGTATTTTTTTTCCCTGCCCAAAAGATATTACAAGCCATAGAATATTACGAAATTGCATGGTCGTAGCTAAATGATTTATGTTTTTTTGGGGAAAAGTATCCAGATATGGTTCCACCGATGGAAATAAATGTTCTTTATCATTTACACAGACTGTTGTGCCCACGATACAAGATTTTTGGTTTTCCGTGGCAAACTACCCAGATATGCTTCCAGACATGGAAATATAATTTTGCAGAATCTTTGTTGTACATATCACATCTCAATTACAAGATAAATTGTATCGTGCATACACCAGTCTGTGTAGAGGACAAAGAACATGTATTGTCATATGGGCACATTCGACCATACATGGTTTATAAATGTAGCCTGCATATGCTTTATTTTGACAAAAAAATAGCGGACATTGCACTTTCAGATGTACTTCTTGAACTATTTTTCATGCAACTATTTTCTTTCATGCCAGCACAGATGCACCAACAAAATCACAGAGCATAATAGATATCGACCTCACCAGACAGGGAAAATAACACAACTACACGTCGACTCATGGGTGTAAGGGCCAAACATCGTAAAGCACCCAAAAAAAAAAATAATCCAAAAAAAAAAAAACCAGCTCCAACTACTGGCACAGGACCCCAACCTTGCAAAGCCAAATCAAACAAAAGAAACCAGCAAACACCAAACCAGCGAGAAAGCATGAACATGCCCAACTCCAGCCCCAGGGCAACAAAGCGTAAACCCGATCCAAACAAACACAACCAGCAACCCACGAACCAACGAACCAATGAACAAGCAACAACCACCGAACCAGTAAACAAGATATGTATCTCCAACGATTACGAAACTGCAGAAGAAGCACAAAAGGAACCAAAAACATATGACGAGCATGCTAGTAGAAATAAGCAAACATACTTACTTCAAAACTGCAAACACTGAACAACAAACAAGGAATAGAAAATGAAACTATGGCATGGAAACTTACTCTGAAATGATGAAAGGCAAAAGCGCAGGTCGAATTGTGAACCAAACAACAACAAGAAGAAACCGATGAACCAACAAAGAAGAAGCACTCACTGAACCAGTAAACAATGCATGTAGCTTCAACAACGATGAAATTTCATTGCAAAGCTAGAAGAAGGATGAAACATACAATGCATATTAACTGGCGGTGGACAACAATATTGTGCAAAACCACTGCAACATTGTATGGAAAATTTTGAGGAAAAATGTACTCCGAGAAGCGTATTTAGATAAACATTTAAGGCTATCAGGTTGTCTAAGGACCTCGTGGTATGGAAACATTTAAGTTGTCAGGCCTGTTGGAGGACGTCGCGTCATGTAAACATTTAAGTTGTCAGGTCTATTCAAGCACCTCAAAAAAAGTGTGAATACATTTCAATACAAATACATGCGCCAAGGACGTTATAAACTTTGGAATTCTCGATCACTATAAAGCTTGGATATCTAAACATTTCAATATGATTAGTACAAATAAAAACTTACAGATATATTCAGCTAGCAGAAAATGCTAAGACAAACATTCAAACTAATGTTAGCATTAATCCATCTTCAAGCAATACATAGGAAAAATATATGATTCAAAAAGATTGTATATGATAAAAAAGTTTGGATATGTTACCATATAAAACATTGGGAATCGTGAATCCGACAATAAGACCTCCAATCTCTTATCCAATCAGATCAGTACATATATGGTACTTTTTATTATATAAAAATCTATATTTTTAGTTCCTTAGCTCCAACAATAGATATTATGCAAATATTTGTGGCTAAAGGACAAACTAATATGTAGTCAATGAATTATCGATCGCTATAGTCCCTCTATGCCTATGGTAGGGACTAATAATGCAAAGAGTAAATCAATAAATGCCCTTTGGAGTTTTGTCCAATTATTTATGGACTTATATTTTTTTTTAAATCCATTAGAATTTTAAATTAATAAAAGCTCTAACTTTTACCAAATTTGGGAAAACAAATTTTCTTTTAATGTAATATTATATTACTCTATTGGCTCAATCCTATATAACTTATATATAAACATATATGTTTGATTATAACATAGTTAATGTAAATCAATTTGATAAGTAAAAAATTGATATATATTTTTGTACTATTGTAAGTCTTTTGGTTTTGATGTTTTTATCAGTATATATTTTAATGAGATATATTTCAATCCCTTTCATTATTTATTTTCTTGAAGGTGAGAAAACTTATCGTAACTTAGATGTCCATTGTTAGTGAGGACAAACTCACTCATCACACGTATTCAAGGAAAACCAAGCCACCTCGAATAACCTATTCCTAAGGGGGTAGACTTTCACTTGTCTGAGGAAGACAACTCTTAGCCAATAAGAAGCACAATTTTAGTGGGTAGACTTTCTCTAGTTTGAGGAAGACAAGCTCCTGGATAATCTCTTGGTAATTTTAGGTTACTCAAGGGCCAAAACGCCATCTTGGCCTACACAGGCTTAAGGCTACCTCGAATACGATCATGTGCTTTCTAGCAGCATTTAACCTTAATCTCATACATGAAATGAGATAATAACCCCAATTGCAATATAACCTCTTGCCCAAGAAACAATCATTTTCATTTTCAATATCTCAAAAATTAAGTTTTCAATTTTTTTTTATTTTTATTTTTGGCCATAGAATTTAATAGATTGGATTTAGAAAAAAACCTAATATTTTTTTTTTTTTAAGTTCGTTTTCTCTTCTATTCTCAACATAGGCCTCTTTCTCATTTTCAAAGAAATATTTTGTCGAAAAACAATTTGTGGGAATGTTGATTGCTACATTGTCATGACACAGAAGTTGTACATGAATACAACTAGATGTCTATGCCATGCTGCCCATTCTTTTGTAACATTTCTTAAAGCGATTTTTATAATG
This sequence comes from Picea sitchensis, assembly GCA_010110895.2. NCBI lineage: Eukaryota > Viridiplantae > Streptophyta > Pinopsida > Pinales > Pinaceae > Picea > Picea sitchensis. The sequence goes on from SNQJ01S0110174.1 coordinate 14,616, forward strand.
GAATTTCACATGATTACTGGTATCTTTTGTGAGATTTTTGTGAAATGACCTTCTTAATGCAATATCAGATGTTTGTTGATTTGGCCTCTAATTTTTTGCTACAAATGGAACACACACCCATTTCTTGCAACTCAACCATGTTTTTCCTTTTTAAGTTTATCATTTCAAAATTGAATCTTTGATTGATTTTAACTCGATAATTTGATTGATTTTAAGTTGGCAAAGTTATGTGCTTAAACATAGTTCCATGCTTATTTGTTCAATGGGCTTACAGATTTTAAATAGAATCAAGGGAGTTTATTTTAATAGAATCAAGACAGTTGAAGAATGCTCTTGTTTGATTTTTTTTTTAGAACTTTAACTCCCCATAGGATCATTCTTCTCATAGGATATGTCGCTTTGGGTGATTTTCATGTATCACCATATATTTAATGCATTGATAATTAAATCATGGGATATGTGACTTTTTGGGATTCTTAGGTATCACCATATAGAATGCCACTGAAAATCGAACTTGGGGCCAGGGGTGGTAAACTCCTAGTGGTATTTACCAATGTGGTCTTGCCAACCAATGATGCTCTTGATGGTTGATGCTACGACTGCATTATCAAGGTTATGAGACGTAGAAGGTGAATGGAACTTGCATCTCTTACTAGTTAGACCATAGTTTGTTTTTCTCCAATCTTCTTTGGAATTTACCTTTGTTGATGTTTCCAGTATATGAGAACAATGTACGTCATAATTTGACAAAGTAAGCATCAACAACAGATTTTTTATTGATCTCATGTTTCCAGAATGTCTTTAATTAATCTAGTAGAACTCACCCTAAATTTATCTAATTCTACTTCAATCTTTAAAGGCATAAAGTAGCCATTGTCACTTTAAAGGCATACACTAAGGGAATAGAGTAGCTATTGTCGCTTTTATTTTAATTTTAGGCGATACATAAGTAATACAATATTACAAGTTGCAAATGTTTCATAATTACTTTAGGTTTTCACTTTATACTATATACAACTATTGTATTAAATTTTTTATAAGAGACATGTATAAGAAGCTTTGCTGCTAATTTCACTTGTTTGATTGATTTTAAATTATTTGAAATTTTTCTTTCTTGAAAAGGATGATTTCCTTGGAGGTAATGACACAGAATGTGCATGTTGTTTATTCTATGTTTTCAAGGTGCAAAATTGTTGCAAGAACATCACGAATGGGTTGTATATTTGACAATAAAGGAGTGTGTAACAATTGATGGCTACAAACAAAATAGACATAATGATTCCAACAATGAAGCTCTCTCATTACAAAACAATTGAAATCGTCATGGAAACTCATATTAAGGTTCAAAACCTCGAAATCCCTAGAAAATATAGATAAGATAAGATAATTGTATTGATGTCTAACAAATTACCACTAAAGTAAGTCAATGGGATTGTTTGGCATAGTGATGTCCATACAAAGCGAAAGCACTAAAGAAACTCATATATAAAAGMAAGATGCATTAAGTAAAAAKAAAAATGAGAGTCTAATYTAGACCTAGAAAKCCAACTCCGAAGATGGAGAGAGTTGTACAAGGTGAGTGGATCAAGAGTCTATGATATATATAGTACAAGCCTATCCTAGTCCATTGGAACCATCTCTCCTAACATTCGAAGTTGAATGGAGAAAACTCAAAATAGATGTATGCCTAGTAGACAAACTAGAACTAGAAGAGGAGTTGGATTGGGTGATTTGTTGTTGTAAGGAAGAGAAAGTTGGTTGTTGTGGTCTAGGAGATATCCTCAAGCTACTAGTCTATATGTTCATATGATGCCTAGACTGGCCATGTTGCTAGGGTGTCACTGAAGTAGAATTGCTCGGAGTCCACACTGATCTGGGGTTAGGGACAATATCATTATCCATTTGTCACTTGGTGCCTCTAGTATATGGAAGCATTGTAAAAAGGGAAGTGATCTGCTAGGTGGAAGCTGGTCCAAGATGTGGGTGTGGTTGGATGATGAGAGAGCGGAGATGGAGGGCCTCTTGCATGTATGAGTGATGCAGGAGCATCATCAACGAGAACACGTTGCAGGACAACTCAGTGCCTAGGGATCATTTCGGAATCTGAAACACTGGGAGTTACTGCGAATCTTTTGGAGCTGATTGGAAAAATGGAAGAAGATCAAGCGCTTGGAAGTTGATGATCATGAGTGATCTCGGAGTTTCACTCCTAGCCTTGAATGTAATGAAACTTAGGTAGCATTTAGGTTTTCGTTTCAAGTAGACAAGTAGTTTGGGGGAACCCTAAGGACCCTCTGATATAAATAGAGGTTTTGTACGCCCAAATGAGGCTGTTGCAAGTTAGTAGGATATTTCTGAATTTTTAGTTGTTGTTTGATTAAAGCTGTAGCCATTTTTATTTTGAATGAATATAACAGAGGAAAATTGATCCATTGTGTGGATGTTGTTATTGCTTGCAAATTTCCTGTTATTGTTGTTTCCGTAAATGAATGTATGAAATTGTGATATGGTAGTATAAGTTTCAATTGTTTCTCTCAGGAGAGTTTCGAGTGCAAGGAGTGCACATAGTTCGCAAGGACTGCGTTGACAGAGGTGAGTTAACCTCAGAGAAGCTCAGGAGAGATATCGTTGAATCTTCACCAACAGAAGTGCATGGAGTGCACAGGAGGAACTCTGTGTTGGGTTCAGAGAGAGAGAGACAAAGTTATTGAATACTCTGTAAGGAGTAGCTCTACAAGGTGTGCATCGAGCAAAAGGAGAACGCCAGGAGGGCGAGAAGAATTTCTTTTCAAGAAATCCTTCAAATATGAGTTTATCGAAATCCCTGAAACATAAGGAGTGCGCAGGAAGTCGAAATCTTCATGAAGACCAAGCTCATGAGAGATATAAATTTTCAAAAGTGTAGTCTAGGCCCAAGAGACAGACTCGCAGGAGGCATAAAAAGGTGGAGACCTTTGGATACTTAGAAAATCCTCTAAGTCAGAGGAAGTCGGAAGCTCAGGAGGGAGAGAGATAGTGGTCGTTGGATCACCAATTTAGAGTACCAACAGTCATTTGATCAAATAAAGGTGCATGAGCCTTAGCATTTAGCACACGCAAGAGAGGGAACTTGCCAAAGTTTCGAAGTCCCGAAGTAATTTGGGACCATCTGATCGTCCGAAGTAAATCTCAACCGTCCGATCAACCGAAGTAAATCTCAAGTGTCGGATCGTCCGAAGTATATCTGAACCGTCATATCTAAATAATAGGTGGTGCAAATTTGTGTATCTCAGGTGAAGACCCGAAGTAAACGTCAATCGTCCGATCTAGAGGGCAAGTGGCATAAATCCGTGGACTCTGGGTAAAGACCCAAAGTAAATATCAACCATCCGATTCAGGAGAACTAGATCTGAATCATTGTTTTGGAAACCTTCAATCCAGAAGCACCGTAAAGATCGTAAGATCGACAGTTGCGCTCGATTGCGGGGCCAAAAAGTGCACGGACTTTAAAATTTTGAGGGCGGGCCGTAATCGAAACCATGGTATCAGTGAAGAGGTACGTGGCAACTAGAGGTAAATTGCAGGGAGAAAAGTGGTTGATCCCAAACCACTCTTGGGCATCCCCGCGATCGTGCATTTACACAAGGACCTACCCTGAGGTCACATGCGACAAGGGGCTAACGAAAAAAGAGCTAGTGCCTTAAACCCTAGAGTTCAACAGTTGCGGAAAGAGGTCACGGGTGCCTTAGAACCCGCACCATAGGACTGAGAGGACCTGTGTTAATTCGCAAGTGAGACCAACAAGGCCTCAAAGAGCCAATTCGGATCGGAGTTAAAGATCCTTGACCGGTAGGTCGCGTAGCCCTTAGGAGAGAAGGGGGGGGGGGTTGCATCAATAAGGCTAGGCATATTTGATCGAGATACTTGAAGAAACTACCAAGAGTTTGGAGCTCTATGAAAATGCAGTGGAACTGTCCTCAAATCTCATAGTAAATCAGGTAATTAAATATGAAATGCTCCTTAGTCTCAGCCTCTCAAAGATGGCATAGTTATTATATCTTGTTTGATCGAGCATTATGGTGGTATGTCTCGATCTACAATATTTGAGAGCCCACTCTAAACTGGCCCAGAGGGATGCGAAGAGCATGCATCTAGTGGTGAAGTGTGTAATGGGGTCGAATAATGAGTCTATCCCTTGTATATATGAAGTGCTCAGTGTAGAAGGCCATCTTCAAATGTAACTCACCCTTAGGGTTTATCAAAGTGACCTGCATAAATTACATGTAGATATTATCTTTGATGATCCTTTTCATCTTCTATATGGTACATAAGAGGTGTCTAAGTGTAGCCAAAGTATTTAAACAAAAAAAGTTGGTCCATCATAATACCAACAGATGCCAGAAGATCTGATTGCCTTACATACTAGTAACAAGTGCAACTAGGAAGACTAATTGATGCAATGCACTCTAATGAATAGTAGGCCAAGTATGGATACCAATCCAGTTCCTTTTCTAAGTAAACAAAACTTTGAATGTGGTGTAGGAGTGACATAAGATCGAGCATTATCTCAAGTCGAGGGTCGAGCACCAAACTTTACAAGGACGGTGGGATAAAGAATTGTTTGATTGCATCTGATGATGTGGTGAAGGAGGGTGATATGTACTCTATTTATTGAGGACTCTAGTAAAATAGGCCCCCGTAACTCAAAACCATACAAAAATGTGGGTCGGATAAAGGTGTCCATGAAATTCATCTTGGGTGATGTGTCTGGAGAATGGTTTCAGAAACATTACCCCTCAAGAAGGGTTAAAGATGTATAACGCTTGCTGACTCGGGTTTGAAGTGCATGTCGTAGACTAAAGTGAGGTCTTGTGAACTAAACCCCCAAATAGTTATATGTGTTTGTGATCTCAAGCTCCTCTCCTCTGAAAAACAAATGGTGATCAAAGAGGGTCTTCCTCGACCCATTGAAGATCATGACCTTGGTTTTAGCCAAGTTGACCATCAATTGATGAAGTTCACAAAAAATGGCTAGGGAATCCAATGATCTTTGTAACCCCTCAGGAGGCGAGGCCAAAAGGATTACACCATTAGTGAAAATTAGAATAGATATTAGGGTCTAGTGGAGAAGGAACCCAACTACGTCCTAGGTGTGCTCATGGAGGATGGACTCTAGCACATCAATGTAGATCCCAAATAATGTGGGGAAAAGGAGCATACTCGTTTTACCTTGATTGTACTCTTGATGAAATCGAATTTCCCATGGGCTATGTGGAGATGATCAAGGACCAACTCATCTAGGTGCATGATGGCGATTAGTAACGTCTTTAAAATACTGATTTTTGAGTCTTTGGAACAAATCCTGAATGGGGACGAAGTCAAACACTTTTTGAAATCCCACAAAGCATCAATAAGATTTTCAAGAGCGATGTCACACCTACTGGATGATGACCTAAATGTAAGGATGCGATCAATGGTCTTGTGCACAAGTCAAAATACAACTTGTCCTCTAGCTCTAAGTTTGCTCTGCTCAATCTCCCTATAAAGCTTCAAATGGAGGACCATAGCATAGAGTTTAGAGAATGTGTGGACCACCATGGTCATCCTGTAGTTATTAGGATCAACATTATAGTCTAATTTGTGGGTAGAAGGGAATAGTGTGATTCGACCAAGACTGTGGAAACGTGTATGAACCACATGGTTTAAGAGTTATACCTATAACTCTTCCTTATCCACTATTTTATAGTTTTGGGGAGAGTAAATGATGAAATCCTTCGACTCCCATCTCCTTTGGGAGATGAAATGGGGCTTCTTCTGGTGGTGGAGGCGACAATAGGAAGCCTTGATATAGGGGTAGGATAGGTGAGTGTGAGTGAAGGCATGTCAAAGCTAGTTGTGGAGGATTTTGAAATAATTATCGTACCATTGATTCATGGGGAGGGACCTATGTTTTAGGGAAGGTGAGGTGGATTGGGTGTATTGGGGTTGAGACTTAAGAGAAACCTCTGAAATGGTGTACAAAAGTTAGGTGTATTTGGCAGTGGAAAAGTATAGGGATGAGAAATGGGACTCAAAAGGGAGAATATAGCGTCGGATATGGAAAGTAAAGATGTTGGCATCTCCCTCATGAAAGATAAAAGTAGTATGAGTTGGACTGTAAGAGAGGGGGATATCAACTTGAAGAGAGAAATATAGAAAATATTGGTCAACTAAGATGATGGAAGTTACTAAGAAATGATGAATTAAGGGGGGAAGATCCAGGTCCACTACATTGGCTCCTCCACTGTGAGGTCTGTAAGTGAAGAAGAGCTATTATAGGAAGTAGGGGATACCATTAGTATTAGTAACTCATGGGATTCTCCAAGCTATAGGAGGTAACTGTTGTAACCTATAATATGTCCCAAAGCATTTTCAAAGAGTGGTGGAGTCCCACTAAATTTGGATATGTTTATTGAATGTATAACACACAATTTGAGCGGTCATGGATAGGAATTTGAAGAGATTAGGAGTGGGCATTAAATTCACCTAGTAAGATTACATCCCCCACCACCGAGTACTAGATGATGCTAGCGTATAGGTAAAAATAAGGGTCTTTGTCTAGATGTACTAGATGTCTCTAGGGAGAGGGGAAAACCCATTGAGTTGAATCCACATGAACCTGGCAAACTCATTTGAAGAAACTAGAGAAACCTTGCCTTGAAGGGAGTCCCTGGCCAGGCACGCCACTCTACCTAAACCTTTGAAACCACGTGAGAATTTGGTCTCTTGTTGGAAAGTGGAAAACCAATAATAACATGTTATGTTTGGGGGTGGTTGTACAGGCCTCGTGTGGGTCTCAGTGATAAAGAAGATATCCAATGTACTGAGAGAATCATAGATCATGCCCAATGATGACCAAAAACATCCATTGTCATTCCAATAGTTTACATAAATACCCAAGTCCTAGCACTCCTCCAACGAGACCATCATTTAGGGAATCTATGCAAGCAATACCCAGGTGGGGGCGAATCCTAGATGATGGTCGTAAAGTCTAATGACTGCCCATTTTCTTGCTTGTCATGCTATTGTGACTGACTCCCTGTAGTGTTTTAGCTCTGCAACTTAGGATCTAGTGAGATCCTCATCTAGCCCAAAGAGCTCAGAGTCAGTCGAACCTAATGAAAATTGTAGAATCAAATTTGAACTCTGTTCCCTCAAGAGTAAGGTTGGGAAGCTAAAGGTTGTCTTGAAGGAACATGGCATGAACTAGCATGTGATCTAGGGATGGAGAGGGTGAAAAAATCCCTTTGACTTTTATATTCAATTCCCAAGCCCCCCTAGTGCCCCCTACCATTAGATTGGCCTAAACTACTTCCTCAATCGCAGTAAGAGGGGGTGAGGGGTCATGTTGGGTTCACATTTCTTCCTGATTATTTTTTATATTGTGAATTTATGCCTCTAGAGCATATAGTGTAAATCCATAGTTTGTGAGGCATAATTACTCAAACTTGGTGACCAATTTTTGTAATTGTATCCATCGCCTCTCCAAGAAATTGGAATATTAAGTCGCTTCCCAATGGAGATATCCTTTTAATTTTTAAAAATAAAGTGAACAATATACTTTAGATATTTTACAAGAGGACACGTAATTGACTCATGATATCAGTGACCATGAGTCTCTCCTGCACCTTCATTGTTCCTTGTAAACTAACGACATATGTATTTTGTCCCTACTTTCTTACTTTTAACGAATTCCAATTATAACCACTCCTTGTGTTCTTCCTTGTAAAGCGACAATTGTTTGAACCTCTATACACACATGTAATTTGTTAACTAGTTTTTTTTGGTGATGAATCTCTATTGATACAATAATTAAATTTGTAAATGCATGTAATACATTAATTTATCATTAGAATTACCCTCCTTTCAAATTTGCTTTTCTTCCTAAACTGCGTAATGTCTGAAGTCAAGGATTAGAACATGAACCTGCTAGTTCAAGTCCCAATGTCTCCACACATATCAGTATTTTTCATTCCCTCACAGCCAGCGCCCAGGGGGGAATTGACTTGGGCGCACCCAAGTAACCTGGTGGCTTGAGGAGTCATGTGGCACCTCAAATTTTCCAACTCAATGGCGAGGCTAACCGAGTGTAATCAGCTTAGGCTACGCCTGAACACTTAGAATATTTATCAAGTTTTGTTATGATAAAACATTCAACACTTAAACAATTTTGCAAGTAACAAATACACACAATGTACACAGTAAGATATCATGTAAAGAGTCGAGCATCCCAACTGGCCTAACACCTGTAGTACAAGTTACAATACACCAAGTGTGTCGAACATGTAGCTCTTGCCACAAAAAAATAAGTTCGCAAAGGAGCGTGTGCTCCATAGATACATCCAACACCTGTGCAATATTTCCCACAGATACATATTTCATCGCAGACTTTTATCGCATCCATGCGCACCCATCCCCAAATCTCCTCTTCGTTCACTGAATATAATACTTCATGATTATTTCTATGTGTGTCACAGATTGTGCCTTAGTTCCCAACTCGTCCACGGACTCACTCTATTGAATTTCCCACATGGCTCACCCAACATTGCACCTCATTACCAAAAATCAAGGCTCATCCATTGGCTACTCATCTCAAGATGACTTGCCCCATCTTGCTATATCTGTCGTAGACTCTACAAGGTGGCACAAGCCGCAAGGTGCGACTCGACCCCTTGGGAGGACCTTGCTCCTCTCTACCATGAATCTACCTCAGACTTCCCCAATTATTTGTGATGATGATCTATATTTGTTGAAAGATCCTTGATGCCTCCAAGTGACTCACCCATGTGTCCTTTTATATGTGTCATCTCCTTCCAAGTGAATCATGGCGTCTATTAGGGATGATTTTGTAACATCCTCGACCCTCTAGAGATCAGGTAATGCTACCATGCGGAATATTAGCGACTAATATATGGCCCATTCAAATGGGTGACACCCGTCACATTCCAAATGGCATTTCAATCTTCCACGGGTTCGGAACCCACTTACACTTGGCACACAACCCATGTGTCCACATCACCTCTAGGTGACGTCATCATGACTCACCACTTCGGCTCTTCAGGCTTTGGAGCTTCGGACTTCGCGACTTCGGTGAAGTTGATGCAAAATAAGAGAAAGCTCGAAGCCCGAAGCTCTAAAGCCTCAAACTGGATCTACATCATAGATCTGGGGAGAAGAGCTCGATCGTTGGATCAACCAATGTCGAAAGGTCAAACGCAGTGGTGAAGGGCGAAAGCTTTCGAAGCTCCGAAGTCCGGAGTTAATCTAGACAATCCGTCAAGAGGGATGTGTGTCAATAGATCTGAGACTTCGAGGAAAGTCACTTCGAAGGATTTCAAGTGTGGAGTGTCAAAAACTCCTGAAGTCTTGAAGGTTGAAGTAAATCGCAACTGTCCGTTGCGAAGGAAACGCGTCAAGAGATCGTGTACTTTGGTTGGAATCACTTTGTGAGGAGGCAAGTGTTGTGAGTTTGAAAGTCCCAAATCCTGAAGTGCCAAAGTCACTCATAGCCATTGATTGTGAAGGAGGACACACGTCAGTAGATCATGAACTCCGGGGGAAAGCGCTCCAGGCAAAAGTGAGTGTAAAGGAGTGTAGATCTGGGATCGCGTGTGGAAGGAGGAAAGAAGGTAGAAAAGGGAGGATTGATAGTAGTTGTTGATCACAGATCTCAACAAGGGATTAAAGATCGATTAACGAGCTGGATTGCGGGGCCAGAACTTGCTCAGATGTTAAAAATCTGAGAGCAGGCCGCAATTTATACCACGGTTTTACAAAGTGATACGTGGCAGTTGGAGGTGAATTGTGGGGAAAAATGCGGGTTGGACTAAAACCACTCTTGCCCACACCTGTAATCACAATTTTCCATGAGGTCATAGCCTAGGGCCATTTGAAGGAAGGGGCTAATGAAAAAGGAGCTAGTGCCTTAAACTTGACATTTCAGAAGCGCGCAGACAGAGGGCGCGAGTATCACATGACCTACTCCTAAAGGAGAAAAGGAGGCCTCTGTATAATTGTTTTGGGTTCAATCACGAGCCCGAAGAGTCAATTCGACTCAGAAGGTTGAAAGATCATTTGATCAGGAGGTCAATAGACCCTGCTGAGGTAGGGGCATTGCGTCGAAAGTGCTCAGGGCATAAATAGTCATGTATAGTGACTACAATGAGAGCACAAGAAGATCCAGGAATCCGGGAAGAATTGTAGACTTCTGGGATCAACAAGGAAAATTTTTATAGGGAGAAAGAAGTTGTTGCAATTTCTGTGGCGGCAAGTATGTTATGGCTTGTTGGGCCAACCAGAGGAAAGAATGATTGCATGTTTGCAAGTGTTGTTGGTGATTTTGTTGCATAAGGAGGGAATCAACAAAGAGCTGAAGTGTTGGTTATAAGTTTGATAAAATAAGCATGAAAGATTCTATTGTCATCAAACTTTCAAGTAGTATAAAATTTATTAATGGCAGTCACGCATGGAGTTTTTATTACTCTTTTTGCATAATCGCTGAAGGAATTTAGTTAAGAATTTCCTTAGCCAGAGTTATTTTTTTAAATCACGTGATTATATTATTTGAATGCATACCACTAGATGTGGTAAAGGCTAGAGGCATGTATTAATTCAAAGCTTTTTAACTTTTGAATACACACACTGACATAGTAGAATGTAATGTTAATTTGGTTATGGAGTAATAACCAAAGAATTAAAAGATAAGAACTTGTTATAGGAATGAATGCCAGTAAGCTAGTCATGTATGAGACTAGGACATGGTTGTATATGGAAAGGTTATGAGCCACACAAGTACTAAAAGCTTCCTACTTTTAGATAAAACTTGGGCTGCAACCTTTTTGCTAACACTAATGAACACCACAAAATTATATTCTTGGTGTAGTGTTCGGGTCGAAAAGGAAGGCATCCAATTAATTGGGAAGATAATAGAAAGTGTGTAGAGAATGTGTCAACACATTGGCCAAAATTCCAACTCATGGATGGTGAGATACATGACTGAGATAAAGAGCATTATGTAATTCAATGCAAGGCGCATTGAATAAGTATGCATGGAGAATTGCACTCATGCATAGTAAGTGATAGAATTGTATACTAAATGCAATGGTTGAATATGTTTTGTAAGTACATGCATATATATTATTGCATGGAAATAATTGTTATTAATAGCTGAAATGTTGTTAACTCATGAAGTTGAGGACATTTCAGGGAGGTGTTAGACATTGCAACAGGAAAGTTGCAAGTCAAGTAGTCACATGAGCATTGACTACAGAAAATATTCTTGTTCAGAAAAGGAAATATTGAACTTACTGTTATTAATTATGAACATGCATATGCATAAAATGACGAGTCATTCTATTTTATTAAATTGTTTAGTAATTATGATTGAATTGCTAGATGTAGACAATTCTAAGTTCATTGCATATGGTTCTATACATATTGCAATTGAATTATGATGTATAGGAAATACTGACAATTGTTGGCAATATGCAAGATGAAGCATTACAGGAAAAATGGTATGCAGTTTGGTGCCTATGGAAAACCATAAGAATGGTTGCATTCATAATATGGAAACAACCAAGATGAATTATGAAATAGAATTTCATGTTTTGGGGAAAAAGTTGAATTCCATTTTGAACTAATTGGAGTTCCTAAATGAATTCTTTTATGTTTTCTCATGATAATTGCATGTGGGTGATGCAGATGAGATGATGTTGATTAAGGTGGAATGTTGACTACAATGAGTAGCTTAGGGAAGATGTCGATTGGAGACCTCTGAGGGCAGTTGGAACTACTCAAGCCACGATCTTCTAAGACTTCCGGTTTGGCCTGTTGCTGAAGCCCAAGGAAAGGGAGGTGTAACAGCCGATGGATTGTGTGACAGTGAAGGTGCACACTCCTGGGGTGGGACAGGCATGTGGGGAAGAGAGACCATTGGTTGGAATGTTGTTGGGGTTTGGTACCTTGGCATAGACCATGTTGATATGGAAGTCTTCTCAATCAAAAGATAAGTATCAATTCTCTATTCATTGTATGCTATGTATCTCATAATTCGTATACATGTTATAATGTTATTAGAATTGCTCGTATATATATTGCATGTATGTTCTAATGTTGCTTACGAATGAATAGGTGTAAGAATAGAGTGTTTACATATGTGGAGTCATAGCACTGCTAACAATTTATCAATGGATGGAACATTGTGGATCTACATCCATTTGGTGCTTTCAATGAGGTTTAATTGAAGCATGTAACAAGGAACAATAAGCTGAATGCTTTCCTAAAGAAACTCTATGGAATAGAGCAATTGAGTTTCAGCTGCAGTATGGATACCAGAATTGGTGCTTGAAAGTAAAGCTGGATAATGGGCTTCCAATAACTAAAGCTTGGAGCTTTGAAGAATTTTTGAATTATATATGTGTAAGTAAGTTGCACTGAGGACAATGCAAAAATAAGGGGAGGTGATTGTAATACCCAAAGGACGAGCCCCAGTTGTATTTATGAATTGTAAACAACTTTTGTAGGCTGGTGAGCCAAGTGTTGATAAGTTGGTGAACTTATGTGTCTACTAGGTCGGAGAGCCTAAGTGTTAAATACCATGAGCCTGATTTTGTATATGTAATTATGCAGATCATTAATAAAATAAAAACATCGTTGCGTGTACACCGACCACGAAGAAAGAGTGATGGGGGACTAAGCTTCCACAAGGTTGGGCAAGGGAGGGGGCTAAGTATTTGGGCCTAGGGGCTAAGATAGGGGGCTTACCTCTAGAGGATTAATATTTTAATATTATTTCCTGAAGACTAAGTTGAAAATGATATGTTTTTGTTATCCTAAGTTCCTAGAAAGTGGGACGTAGGATAAATGGAGTGCATGTTGCTCCAGGAAGACAAGTGTCGACCTGGGCTCATGCAGTTAAAATTTGAATCGTCAACTGAGTTGGGGGTTTGCGAGTCATTCTGCCATCCTTCACTTGAGTTCGCTCCCCATTCTTCGATCCTCTGCCTGAACTCATTGGTCTCGGATGTCGACCTCTGGTTACCTACGCACAGTGGAGAAAACCGCTCACGAGAAGGAGGTTCGCTTGCCATTTCCCATTTGTATTCTAACCCGTTGGGGCCTCTGCGTCTGCCCTCTACATAACCTCGCACATCTGAGAAACCATTCGGGGAGGAAAAAGTCAACATGTGTTCTGTGAATCTAGGTATCCACACTACAAATCTGAATTCGTGCCTTAATCATTTGAGGTTGTTACCTTGTGTTCGCCTGAGCCGTGTTGTGTCTTAGCATTAGGCTGTTGCCATTTTCAGTGTCCATAACTGTTCTTGTTGATGTTTTCACCCATATGCTAGCCGAATGTTGTTGTAGTATTCCTTAGGAGTTGAATTGAAGAAGCAGGTTGTCAGGCCCGTGAGCAACTCTCCCAGGAGAGAGAGTTTGCTAGGAAGTGTGTTCTCCTGGAAGGGAGTCCCATAGCAGCTACAATACTCTGAGAGTTCTGATCCAACCTATTATTAAAGCCCAAGGTAAGGGAGGTGTACTGGTCAATGGACTTGTAGTAGTGAAGGTGTACTCTCCTGGGGTGGAGCGGGTGTGTGAGGAATGAGGGTCTGTGAGCTGTGGGCGTAAGTGGCTCCTGGGATAAAAGATCCTTCCTATTGGTTTGTGCAACTTCCTTGTTGTCCTTGCCAAGCCTAGAATTCCCTTGCCCAGTAGAGTTTAGTCCCAGCTCGGGGGTGACCTACTGCTGAGAGTGATGAGCAACGCGGTCAAAGGCTGGGAGGTTCGTGGGAGGTTTGCATGTAGTTGGTGGATTTACTCTAGCTAAAAGATAAGTATCATTGTTGTGCTTAATTATGTATTTTGTGCATGTTTTGTGATGCTTGAATGTTATCGTGTATTCTGTTGCATGTGGATTTACTATTAATCTTGTTTGAATATGAACTGGTAGCAGTAATTCTGTGTTATCGTGATTAAGTGTTTTAAATTCATTAAAATGCATATATATGATATAAGTGTTTATTCTGCATGGTAGCATTACCCGGTCTCTAGAGGGTCGGGGATGTTACAGATGTGACCATTCCATGTGTCGCGCCCTTTTTCAAGGTTGAGCTTGTTATCTCCCAAAATAGCACCGTCATTTTGGTTGGGTTTTATGGTGGATAGCATGGCTATTGATAGTTTCCTCAGTTCATTGTTGAGTCTTGTTAGCTACAAAACTTAAGTTTTGGTTTTGTCGTAAGAAAATAATTTGACCCATAAAGTCTTCTTTTCAAAATTTTCATTTTACACTTTCATCAGCTAACGTGTGTCCAAAAGTTGAGCGTGCGCTGTTGAAAGTGCATGCTTTCCGCAGCTAAGGAACAATTTTTCAAAGGTCAT
>SNQJ01S0110176.1:0-11671 GCA_010110895.2 Picea sitchensis
TGTACAAAAGGAATCCAAAATGTTGGAAACCCATTTAGGGTTGTGGTTACAAGCTCCTTGTCACTAATGACATCTCCATTAGCTGTAAGTTGATCTCTGATCTGAGAAACTCTCATTAGGTAGGATGTGATAGATTCTGAGTTTTCCATCTTCATATTACGAAGTTGATTTCTTAAGGTAAGATTCCGGCTGATGTCTTTGCTTTCATATAACCTGCTGAGTGCTTCATACATTTGCCTTGCTGTCTGTAGTTCGGATATATGAGGGATCAAGTGATCCTTCACTGAATCTGACACGATACTCTTTTCTTTCTTTTCATTCTTCTTATTCTTGGTCTTTTGCTCTTCTTCATCTGGTTCTGGTACACCCACTGTAACATGTTCTAGGAGATCATTCTCATCTAGAATCATCTGCAACCTATGCTTCCAAGATATAAACTTTCTAGATCCTTCCTACCTGTCTTCTACCGTCATGCTGGTAGCCATTCTTTCTTGCAGTAGAAACCCTAGCCCTCTGGGCTATAGAAATTATAAAAAAATCAAATTTCTTGGATCTGAAAACTGAACTCACCAAAAGATGCGCTGGACTAAGGCGAGTATGCTGGTACAGTCAGATTTCTGAAAATCCAAATTTTACCCCTTCAAACTTGATCTGCGGATTTCTGGACTGGTGCTTCTGGTTTTCTGGTACTTCTGGTACTCTGGTACTTCTGGTACTTTGGTTTTCTGGTACTTTGTGAAAACCAGGGTTTCACTTTTCGGGAGATCTAGCCACTGAAAATGTGCACTGAAGATGCCAAAATGTTCCTTGAGGTAGGGCACACCTTTCTAGATGGATTTGGGGCTGAAATTCTTCTTCAATAAAAAACCCTAATTTTCTTGTACGACAACAATGCCATTTTTCTTTTTCCTATGAAAGATGCTCTCTTCAACTTAGCTCTGATACCATGTTAAAGTTTCTGTTATTATTAGGTTACTTTCAATTTACTAGATAACAATAGCATAGATAGGATCACTGAGAGAAGCACAATCACAAGAGTACAAAAGCATTTATCCTGAGAAACCCTCAAGGGGAAGAAAACCCAACAAAACTTCCTTAATATAGATAGCCAATATAATGCCAAGACAATGAACCAAGCAATACAGAAATTCCTCTCCTAAGGATGTGCCTCTCTCTCTCTTCCTTCTTCCGGCAACTGGTAATTGCAGCTTCCTTCAATACTTGCGCACTAGATGAGTGAACTGTGTGTGTGTCCAAATGAGGCACTGGCCTCTCTTATTTATACAATCTGGCAGGTGCTGAACAAGTGTCGTTTCACTAGCAGGGTCGACTTCTCATTCTGGGTGGTTATAACCACTTTAATATATTCTGGCTAGGCCGACTTCTCATTCTGGGTGGTTATAACCACTTTAATATATTCTGGGGCCGTGTTTTCATTTAGCCTATTACGATTAGGGTTTGACCAATCCGCAAAAGGGGATTTGGTCAATTACAATGCCTGACATGATCAATCCACAAAAGGGGATTGATCTAATCAATAATAAATATATTTTATCTTTATCCACAAAAGGGGATAAGAATATTCTTTGCAGTTACACAATATTTTAACAAGGGAAACGCTGTACGGTACGACCGACGACGTTTCCTGGCCGTACCGTGCCCGTACAACTGAGTTTTGACGGATTTTAAAGATGAATTAGGCAAAAAAAAGGGGGCCGTGGGGCCCCCAAACTGCTAGTTAGTTTTAGTTAAGGCTTTTTTTACCTTCTCCAAGGAGAATAAAGATGATTTTCTGACTTTTTATTTTAATTAAAAAAAGAAACTTCTAGATGCAAATCAAAACCCTAAATCTCCTTCCATTGCTATAAGAAATCGCTTGCTTCACTCATTCCTCACACTATCATTAGCAAGAGGAGCTCCCTACAACAACAAGAAGGAGATTGTGTGTTGTTTTAGTGAGCAGATTTCTTTTCTATTTGGTGAGTAGATTTATTTTATGTTTTCTTAGCAAGTTAGCAGATTTTTTTTTTCTCTTGGTTTGCAATATACAATTTTCTGTTTTGTTTGGTGAACAGATTTTTCATTTTCTTCTTTTCTTTCAGCATTCATGGCTTCTCAAAGTGTTGTTTCATCTACTCCTAGAGCTGCTACAGTAAATAGGTAGCATGAATACTATCCTCTTTGGAGGCATGTTACCAAGGTCAAGGCTATGGGTGTCGGTCGAGGTTCATGGGAATGGAAGTGCAATTTATGCAAGAAGGATAAGTTCTTCACGGGATCTTACACAAGAGTCAAGGCTCACATTTTGCATGAAGGGAAGGGTATTGAAGGTTGTCCACATACCCTTGATCTGCATGTGAGGGATAGATTCCATAAAGAGCATGATGATGCTCAAAAAATTAAGGATAATAGAGCAAAGATTGCTATGCATGGCAGTAGCAAGCATCCTCCTTCCTTGGGTGTTAGCAATGAGCCAAGGATTGTTCATGAAGCAAGGAAGAGGAGGGCGCTAGAGGTAGAAAACAAGATATCCAAAGGCCCTGGAGGACAAAGCACCATGAAGTTGCTTGTTTTGTTGCTGGATTAGAGGATTTTGCAGACATCTCAGATTTATATACGGCGTTTCCCCCGACGTTTCCGTTTTTTGAGGGCCTGTTTCGTATCATCCCGGTTTCAGAAACTCAAAATCGTTTCCTCGTTTCGTGCAACTTAGATTTGAGCATGTTGCATAGAGTCCTTTCTTGATTATGAAGATCTTTGCTTGGAAATTATGTCTTTTTCCTCATTTCCCCTGAAATATCCCTGAGCCAGCTGATCTGGATATCTACTGTTGAACTATGGTTTTGCCACTGAAATCTGATCCTCTGGGGGTTTTTGAATGCGTTTGAGTTAATGTGTGAACATGCTTGGTGATTTTTGCATGTGTGTTTCAATTCATTAAGTGTTTTAGCAGTATAAAGATAATGCATGCAAAATAAGGACAACACAACTCATTGATATATATAATGAGGAAAAAGCAGGAAATACAATAATAAGCTGGAAGAAGATATACTAATCGTCTGTTAGATCTCATGGATCGTCACTGGAATACAAATCAACTAACAAGAAGTACCCATGATCAAAAGAATGAATGCTGGTCTGCGCGTGCACGGATAGATCGACAAAAATCAATCCGACAGTTCGCAGTAACTACTGCAAAATTTGGAAAACTCGCCCTAATGGCGATGCCCGTCGGAATGAGTTGGAAACTGTCTCAAAAGAAGCGCCTTGGCTTCTAGGCTGATCCTGATGACTGTCGGACTAAAGATCCGACCTTTGAAGCTCTGGATGTCACCCCTGGGGGTTTGCGCACCTCCAGGGTTGTGGGTGTGTGCCCTAGTGATTCCACTGGTGGAATCTGACGATGTATAACTCGAAATGATCGTCCTGGCCTCCTCTGTAATGTTTCGGAAGGGTTTCCTCGGATCTACTTCGGAATACCCCCTGGAACCCCAAATGTACTTCCTCAAGAGTTGTGCCCTAAATGACTATTTTCTGCATTCTGGGATATTCCATCGTCGGAAACGGATGACAGGTGGCTCAATAGGTGCGCCCTGGCTAGCTCTCTAATGGATCGGAAGGAATCGGCAAAATACCGAACTATCTCAAGCGGCCACACAAACCCTCTCTCTAACCCTTGCTCCCTCACTGGCTGAGCTGCGCAATCACTGAACTGGATACCTGTAATGCACGATGAAATTCCTGGATGGTATCGTCGATAGGCTAGGGTTTGTCTGTCAACACCGAAACCGATCAATGGTGGTGGTTTCCTCCAAAAATCCACAAAACAACAAGGGGGCCGATTTCCTCGTCCTCTGCAAATATCTCAACATCAAATCATAACATAATTATGAATTAGGTTGCTTTACCCTTCCTTTATAGCTTCCCGAAACCCTAATTCATTGTTGACCTTTTCCCTCCAAGTGACTTTTACTTTATTTTATTATTCCTTGATTAAATTAGTTAATTAATTAATTAATTAACCATTTTACCTCTAAAAAGTGATTTATCCATCCTTATGGCTTCTTCGACCACTGAAAGTCACTTCTCATCATCTTATCCTCTACTGCTCTTCCTCCTGATTCCRATGAACTATTACACTAAGAGGTTTCTTCAAGTAATATGCCGATTTTGGCCTTCTTAGTGAATTTAATTAAGATATGATCCATAATAACTCAAAATTACGGAAATCGTCGGAATGCAACGGAACCAAATCCAAGCTATGCAGAATGGATCCTGATGATGAATGATGCAAGTCGGGCTCAATAAAACACCTCAATATCTCCCGAACTCTCTTTTACCCCTATCTGGCTACTCTGGTAGGCATAACACTCTGTAATGTTATAATGTCCCAAAATGGGGACATTACAGTCATCCCTACTGGAATATTGCTTGTCCTCGATCAATAACTGAATCCAACTACATATGATACCGGGGTCCCATATCCACCTATGTGACACAAGGTAGACTCCCCTCAAGATGTGGCCTCTCCAAGTGCTCACCACGCATGACACTCACATGCTCCTAATGAGTAGAATGATCAATGGCCAAAGAATCTCAGTCAACTCCCCGAGCAACCACTCTACTCGAAACTCAACTCCATGAAACGTTGAACTACCAAACACTCCAATCCCTGGATCCCATATCAGAATGTGCACTGCAATACCTCGTGAAATATAGTCCTGTATCATATCAATACCATGAGTCTCCTGCAAATAACACGCGGTCTCAACCCGAAATGAGTCTGTCCTCCAAGACTATACCAGCCCCAACATGACCTCCACCAACTGAACATGTTGTTGCCATAGTGAGGTACTACAAGACCTCAACGAATCACCAACAAGTGACGTGCTCCCCCCAATACTGAAGCTCACTAGAAAGTCAAAGTGACTTCCCCCTGCAAAGATCCACTCGCCTCCATCTGTAAATGAAATGCCCTGCCTTGTAATCCCAGGTTCCCATGCTAGCCTCTGACAGGGACCGTCACGCGGATGTTGCACTACTCTAATCATGACTGTCTGCTCAAAGTATACACACTGGATCCCCCCCTCCTGGATCCTCATGCTAAAATACCTGTGAAAACTGGGCCTACTGTCAAGAAGCTGAACCTATAAAGGTATATCTGTGGAATCAACATCTGCCCAACCACCTCCATACTCGATCATGAGTATCAATAGGGAGAACTTGTCTCGCACATAGAACAAGTCCCTGCAAACCCTCTTAAAACCATCCGAGAGTGAAGTATGTTGCTCTCTGGCGCAACCTGGGCCATCATAAGATGAAACAACCCACTAACCAAATGGACTCTCGGATCCCATTGCAAAATGGGAAGTTCATGACTTCCAATCCCCACTAATTGCTCATGTGTCATACTGATAACTGTAGGAAGCCCTCTATCCTCATCCCAATGAGAATTTGAATCTGTGTCACCCTTTGAGATCTCTGTTATCCCATGGCCTAAGATGCTCACCATCACGCCCAAGGTCTCAACTTTCTGTCTCTGATGATCCACCCCTATCCTGCTGTATGCAATAAAGACACTCCTGTCAGGTGGTCTCGGCCTACCAACTCTCCATGTCCCCTGCCACTGTCTATCTCTCCCTATGTTGCTGTCAATGATGAAAGCATCGGGAAAAGCTAACTAAAACATCTGTAACCGACTGTAGGACTAGAAAGTATCATATGCTTTGGTCAATCCCCAGGATTGGGCCAAAAGCTCATCCACTAGCACCCATGGTGAATAATCGTCTAAACTCCAACTATCAGGTACAACAGTAGATAACTCCACAAACTGCTAGTGAATCACTCTCCCTCCATCATCATTCATATAGCTGCTGCTACTGTGAAGGTGATCTCCCAGAACTATGTGTTGCTGCAAGGGAGACGAGTCTCCATGCTCCACTAAGTGTGTCTCCTCCCTGCAATCCAATGCATCCCCCTGAATCCCACTGTACATCTCTCTCATCATCATATGTCTAAGATGTACTGTCGGATCAACCTCTATGTGGATATCAACCAATCCTATAACACAAATGAAAGTGTCCTCGTAACTGCCCCTGGCTCCAGAATCCTCATGTGTATGTGTATGATCGATTGTCTCAGAACTACCCATGAATGGTGGCCCCTGTGACACCCGGACATCCTTCAACGATGTAACTGAGGAACATATCTGACTCTCTGTCGAGATAGATATAGTGTACCTCTGACCAATCTCCTCAAGGAGCTCATCTAATCTGGACTTTGATTCTTGAAGGGTTGTCTGTGTGCCTTCCAAGAATCCTTGTGTGCTTACCAACTCATGAGTGAGTCGGTCCACCTCCAACTCCTGCTCCCTCACGACCCTGCGATACATATCACCAACCTCCAATAGGTAATCTTCGTACATCAACAAGTACTGGAAGTTGGCCCTCATTATAGTTACTCTTTTCATGAGAGTATGAAAGTCATCCATGGAAAACCCCCCATCTGAACTATCATGTGCCATCGATGCCCTCCAACAATAATCTACCACCAATGCGTGTGTATCATCCATGCATCTAGTGGCTTCCATGATCATGTCCTCATTGACTCTCAACTGTCTCGTCCAGTGTCGTGACTCCTGATCACAATCCCGCTGAGGATTTGTAATGTCCCCATTTTGGGACATTATAACATTACAACATTTCAGAGTGTTATGCCTACCCGAGTAGCCAAATAGGGGTGACAAAGAGTTCAGGAGATATTGAGGGGTTTATTTGGGCCCGACTTGTATTGTTCATCATCAGGATCCATTCCGCACAACAAGGCTTTGGTTCCGTTGCATTCCGACGATTTTTCGTAATTTTGAGTTATTATGGGTCATATTTTAATTAAATTCACTAAGAAGGTCGTAATGGGCATATTACTTGGAGAAACCTCTTAGTGTAATAGCTCATCGGAATCGGGAGGAAGAGAATTACAGGATAAGATGATGAGAAGTGACTTTTAGTTGCCGGAGAAGCCATCAGGATGGATAAATCACTTTTTAGAGGTTAAATGATTAATTAATTAATTAATTAAGTGATTTAATCAAGGAATAATAAAATAAAGTAAAAGTCACTTGGGGGGAAAAGGTCAACAATGAATTAGGGTTTCAGGAAGCTATAAAGGAAGGGTAAAGCAACCTAACTCATTATGCATTGTTATGATTTGATGTTGAGAGTTCCCAGAGGAGGAAGAGATTCGACTTCTATTGTTTTGTGGATTTCTGGAGGAAACCACCACCATTGATCGGTTTCGGTGTTGAGACACACTCTAGCCCATCGGAGACACCATCCAGGTATTTCATCGTGCTATTCAGGAGTATCCAGTTATCAGTGTCGCACAACTCAGCCAGTGGGGGCACAAGTTCAGATAGAGGGTTTGTGTAGATGCACGAGATTAGAGCTCGGATTGCAGTTTCCTTCTGATCCAGTTGAGATCCAGCCCGAGCGCATAGATTGAGCCACTTCCAATCAGATTCAGACGATAGAATCTTTCAGAGCGCATCGTTCAACCATTTAGGGTGCAACTCTTTTGGAAGGACAGTTGGGGTTATAGACGGAGCATCAGAGCAGACATGGGGAAACCCTTCCGACCCAGTTCCACATTTGGCAAGGCGAACGTTTTGAGTCCTATATCAGCCGATTCCGTTGGTGGAATCATTTAGGGCACATCCAAGGAGCCCAGGAGGTGCGCAGACCCCCAGGGGACGAGATCTGGAGCATCAGAGGCCAGATCTGTCATTCGACAGTTACTGGTATCATTCTAGAGGCTAGGGCACTTCTATTGGGACAGTTTCCAGCTCATTTCGATGGATATAACCTTTCGGACGAGTTTTCCAGTTTTTAGCGGTTACCGTGCTTCTCCAGAACCGTCGATTTTGCCAATTTATCCGTGCATGCATAAGATCTGCCTTCATCTTTTGATCACGGGTATTTTATGTTATTTTCATGTATTCCAGTGACAATCCATGAGATCTAACTCAAGACTATCTTTTATATTTCCAGTATTTCATTGTATTTCCATGCTTGAATCTCATAATACATATTATTGGGTAGTTGATGTTCCTTATTTCTGCATGCATCATATATATACTGTTTAAACCATAACATATAACATGCACATGCAACAACCACGAAACATCTCAAGCACATAACTAAAACGCATCCAGAAACCCCCAGAGTATCAGATCTGAAGATAAAACGCATCCAAAAACCCCAAGTGTATCGGATCTGTGAGACAGAACACTAGATCCGTAGTAGATATCCTGATCAGCTGGATCAGGGATATTTCAGGTTCTACCTCATGCCCCTGACTGCTAGTGTCAACAATGGAGTCCCCAACAACACACTCCTCAAAAGATAAGGCACTGAACTGCCCACTTTCCACTGTGCCATTGAGTCCTCTTGTATGCCACTGCACACCATCACCAATTGCTACCCCCATCTGAATCGCTCTGTATCTTGTATGGGCAGTTGTATCCTCCTATGCGCTCACTTTGCTAATGTCATATGCACCTGGATCTCATATAGATGTGTCTAGATATGAGATATGGTCATCCCGACCCATGCAGAGTGCACCCTCATCACTGTGGACTGGTCCTGGAAGTGAGTATCCTATCAAACTGTCAGTCTCCACAATTTGATCTAACAATGGGATCTCCAAAAGAAGTGACTCCCTCTCCCCATACTAGTAGGTATGTGTAAGGTCAACTATCTCCAAGTCATGTCTCTCCTCTTGGGTCTGCAGATCCATATGTACCTGGTTTACAATCCTCACATAAGGCTCCTCCACCATATCAGGAATGCCACTGATATCCTCATTTGTCATGGCTATCATAGGTGTCTGAGAAGATAGCGAATGTGTCATTGTCATCATAGAAATCTCATCATCCTTCATACACGACTTCCTGGAAGCCATGTCTATACCCAAGGGTTGGTCATCCAACCACCTAATCTCATCACGTTCAAGTGCCCACATATATGAATCCTCACACGTGTCATCACTATGCTGAAGTGTTGAAGCCTCAACACTGCCTGGTAGGGAAGATGAAGAACATGCGCTATCATCATGTCCATCCAACTGTCATTTAGATGCGCAAGAGTCACTAGCCTCATCTGACTGCTCTAAATAGGCATTTGTGGTTGCATTCTCATGCACCTCCTCATCCTCACTGTCATAGTGTACCTCAACAATGTGCACCTTCCCCTTCTTTTGCCCTGATAGTTGGGGTTCATACCTCTCAGGATGCTTGATGGTACAATAATCCTTGAATGACATGTCTGCATGAAATTTCGTGCCAAGCTCCTAATACTGTCTCAAACAATTTGCAAACTCCTCATTAGCTCCATTGATCCCTGTATAGTTTTGAAGGCTTGCCATAGCTTGCCACAACTGTTGTCGCCCCTGTGCAAGCATCTTACGAATATCCCTCAGGCTATCCTCCATATTTGACCTGAACTTTCCTCCCTACTACTGTATATGGAGGTATAAGTGCAAGTTATCACCGCTGGATTTTAGTAAACATAATCTGACATAACTCCTCACTGATTTTCCCCATAGGCTGGCAGGAAAGCGAAATCTGATACCACTAAAATATCCCTGATCCAGCTGATCTGAATATCTACTGCTAAACTACGGTTTTGCCACTGAAATTTGATACTGTGGGGGGTTTCTGAATGCGTTTGAGTTAATGTGTGAACATGCTTGGTGATTTTCGCATGTGTGTTTCAATTCATTAAGTGTTTTAGCAGTATAAAGATAATGCATGCGAAATAAGGACAACGCAACTCACTGATATATATAATGAGGAAAAAGAAGGAAATACAATAATAAGATGGAAGTTGATATACTAATTGTCAGTTAGATCTCATGGATCGTCACTAGAATACAAATCAACTAACAAGAAGTACCCGTGATCAGAAGAATGAATGCTAGTCCGCGCATGCACGGATAGATTGACAAAAAAAAGTCTGGGAGCTCGCTCAAAAGAAGCGCCCTGGCCTCTAGGCTGATCTTGATGACTGTCGGACTGAAGATCCGACCTTTGAAGATCCAAATGTCACCCCCTGGGGGTTTGTGCACCTCTTGGGCTGTGGGAGTGTGTCGTAGTGATTCCATCGGCGAAATCTTGCGATGTGTGACTCGAAACAATCGTCGTGGCCTCCTCTGTAATGGGTCGGAAGGGTATCCTCGGATCTGCTCCAGAATACCCCCTAGAACCCCAAATGTACTTCCTCAAGAGTTGCGCCTTGGCTAGCTCTCTAATGGGTCGGAATGAATCGGCAAAATACTGAGCTGTCTCAAGCGACCACACAAACCCTCTCTCTAACCCTTACGCCCTCACTGGGTGAGCTGCGCAATCATTGAACTGGATACCTGTAATGCACGGTGAAATACCTGGATGGTATCTCCGATAGGCTAGGGTGTGTCTCTCAACACCGAAACTGATCAATGGTGGTGGTTTCCTCCAGAAATCCACAAGACAAGGGGGTTGATTTCCTCCTCCTCTGCAAATATCTCAACATCAAATCATAACATAATTATGAATTAGGTTGCTTTACCCTTCCTTTATAGCTTCCCGAAACCCTAATTCATTGTTGACCTTTTCCCTCCAAGTGACCACGGATGGGAGGAAGATGCCATTACCAGTTGATGGGTCTATCCTCTGACCCTATGTTGATGGGCCTTGGGCCCTAGGTATGTAGGTAGGTCATTATGCTTTCTTGCATTTGCATTTTGTGTGTTCATCCTAGTGTAGTTGCATTTGCTTTCATATTTTGATTTACATGGTGCTTTATTTGCATTTCTGCATAGTTGTTTACTACATTTGCTTGAATCATATTACATGTTAGTTAGAAGTTTTTGAAAAAATGAAAATTTTTCTTTTTAATGGATAGTTGGATTTTTGAATATTTTATTATATGAATAATGGGGTGAGTGCGCCACCCTTTGATATCCCAACGTGTTTGTTTAAGTGTGTGTAGGCACAAGTCTTACTAGGAGATGTTGAGGTTCTCATGTACTCTACGACAAACATATGTCCCCAAGTAGGAGCCAGATGCTACCCCCCACAAAACTAGGGGTAACTAAGGAGATGATGTCTCGAGGCCCGCAGGTTGAAGACATGGACTGTCGAGAGCCAGATGAGCGGATAGAGCCCCTCCTTACCACACATCATCCATTTGATCGAGCAACAACGTACACAACACCAGCTTGGCCTGTTACCCCCTCACATTAGGGGTAAATAAGGAGATAATGTCTCGAGGCCCACATGTAGCAAACATGGAGTGTCGAGAGCCAAGATGACCAGCAGAGCCCCTGCTATCTTAACTTGCACCGTCGGTCATCACCGACAACATAGCAATATCCATCACACCGACCTGGCCCTAGAGGACTGTTATCGCACAGTTTGTAGCTAGGTCAAAAGGCTAGAGGATTGAGGCCAAACTGGCGTAACAGGAACCTTCCCCACCCAAGGTCACCTCAATGGGGAGGTTCTTTCTATTTAGGGAGGTTAACCCAGGGGAGACGTCCTCGACAACCTGGGGTTTTGAAGAGGCCAAAGTATAAAGATCAAGGCAAAGTTTCCTCCTCACAGGTTACCACCAATGGTCAGATAATCCGGCTAATC
>SNQJ01S0110178.1:0-18601 GCA_010110895.2 Picea sitchensis
TCAAGGTTTCGAGAGTCAGAGGAGTCAGAGGGACTCACAATAGAGATCGTGAAGTCACGAAACCCAAAACGCCTTTTCGGGTAAAGGTAGTGGTCACATGGAGTGGAGGTTCGTGCCTAATTCTTGCTCGTATAGACATAACTTCTAAGAAGGACCTGTGTTTATATGTGTTGAAGATTACAGCTGGGAATCAAGCAGCCATTTCATCTCAAGGGATATTAAGAACGATCCTTAGACCAGGAGGTCATGTAGAACCTCCTGAGGTAGGGGTGTTGTGTTAGGTGGTATCAAAGCTTACAATCGTTGTTTTCTGAAAGCAAGAGAAGATAGAAGTCAAGTTGTGATTTAAATTCTGTGTGTAACATATTTAAACAATGGCGCCAAGAAGACGTCAAGATAGATCCATGCCCGATCCAGCTGTGGAAATGGAAATGAGGGAACTTCGTGTTCGATTGGATGCTATGGAGACAGCACAGAGGTGGGTAGATGATACTGGAGATGTCAGTGAGGCCAAAAGAGAAAATAAGGTTGGAGCCGAAGAAAAAGTTGCAGTCGAAGATGCT
The DNA here is from genome assembly GCA_010110895.2 of Picea sitchensis. Taxonomy (NCBI): domain Eukaryota; kingdom Viridiplantae; phylum Streptophyta; class Pinopsida; order Pinales; family Pinaceae; genus Picea; species Picea sitchensis. The sequence goes on from SNQJ01S0110178.1 coordinate 564, forward strand.
ACAGAAGAACGTCTATTCAGATTTGTTGCAAGAATAGGGGCCAGAGAAAAAATGGTCATCCTAATGTATGAAAGCAACTTAGACGTTGAGGAGCTGCTAGATTGGTTTAGAGCTTTGGATAAATACTTCGACTATGAGGATATCTAAGAAGATAAGAAAGTAAAACATGTTGTCACTAGACTGAAAGGGCATGTAGCACTATGGTGGGATGAACTGCAGGCTAATAGGATTTGCAAAGGAAAATGACGAATCATAAGCTGGGATAGGATAGTCGCAAAGATGAAATCCAATTTTATACCCAAGGATTACCAAATTAATCTATTTCGAAGGATTGAGAATTTGAGACAGAAGGGGATGACAGTGAAGGAGTACACTAAGGAGTTTTACAAACTCAACATCAGGGCTAGTCGTCATGAGAGTGATGATGAAAAATCCACCAGATACATGAATGGATTGAGATATGAAATTCAAGATGAGATGAGCATGGTGACAAACAAAAATGTGGAAGATGTTTATCAAATTGCTTCAAAGGAAAAAGTAAAATTGGCCCGAAAGCAAGGTCAAAAGGGCAGAGGTCGAAGTCAAAGCATATGCAAAGTAATTGCCCAGGACAGAGTACAGAAGCCCGAGGATGAAGAAAAGAAACCTCATAACCACCCAAAAAGGGGAGGAATCTCACAAGGAGGACAGTATGCTGATAGGAACACTTCTCCTCGAGAAAGAGGAAGAGGAAGAGGAAGAGGTGGTGAAATAAAGTGTTTTATCTGTGGAAAGATCAGACACAAGTATTTTGAATGTCCTGATAGAAAAAGAGATGGAGGAGGCAAAGCTCACATTTCAGAAGCACAAAGGTGAAATGTTGAGGCATAAGATGCAGAAGGCGGAATATCCTTAATGATGATGAAAATTATCTTGAAGCCAGAGAAGGAGATAAGGAATCCATTCCAAAGGAACAGTTTGTTCATAACTGCTTGCAAGACCAAGGACAGTGTATGCAAGGTGATAGTGGACAGTGGAATTATAGATAATCTAGTATCCACAGAAATGGTGGAGAAGATGGAATTGGAAACAGTTGCACATCCAAACCCATATAAGGTTTCGTGGTTGCAAAAAGGAAATCAGGTAACAGTCACTAAACAATGTTTAGTTGAATTTAAGATAGGGGGTTACAGAGATGAGATATTATGTGATTTTATTCCCATGGATTTCTGTCATATTTTGTTGGGGAGACCATGGAAATATGCTAGAGATGTTGTTCATGATGGGAGAAAGAACACATACACCTTGGAGAAGAATGGTACAACGCATATGGTGTTTCCAATTGAAGACAAGAAGGTGAAAGAATAAGCAAGCAACATTATACTTCTCATGAGTGGGAAGGATCTTTTGGATGAAGTCAGGAAGGAAGAAGACGTGCAGTGTTTTGTGGTGAGGAAACCTAGAGTCATCTTGACCAGTACTTCGATGGATGATCTACAGGAGGAAATTCGAGAAATGCTGGAGGAATTTGTTGATATAGTGGTGGACGATTTACCTTTTTCGTTGTCTGCCATCAAAAGTATAAGCCATCACATTGACCTTATACCAGGAGCAATTTTACCAAACAAAGTAGTGTACAGATTGATGCCACAGGAAAATGAAGAAGTTAAGAAGCAAGTCCAGGATTTGATGGACAAGGGGTTAATTAGAGAAAGATTGAGTCCATGTGTTATGCCAATAGTGTTAAGTCCAAAGAAGGATGGTGGATGGAGAATGTGTACAGACTCGAGGGATATAAACAAAATCACCATCAGGTATAGATTTCCACTACCGAGGATGGATGACTTGATGGATTGCTTGAGTGGAGAAAAAAAAAATTCAAAAAATTGATTTGAAAAGTGGATATCATCAGACTAGAATGAGGGAAGGTGATGAATGGAAGACATCATTCAAGATGAATAAAGGGTTGTATGAATGGCTTGTCATATCGTTTGGTTTGACGAATGCGCCAAGTACTTTCATGAGATTGATGAAGGAAGTCTTGAAATATTTCATTGGAAAATTTGTAATTGTGTATCTTGATGATATATTGATCTTCAGTAAGACTGAGGAAGAACATTTGAGACACCTAGCTCTAGTGATGAGGAGATTACAGCAAGATAAATTGTTGATAAATCTGAAGAACTCGTCTTTCATGAAGAAAGAACTCATTTATTTAGGTTTTGTGATCTCTTCGAATGAGTTGAATATGGATCTTGATAAAGTAAAAGTGATCAAAGAATGGACATCGCCAAGGAATACATTTGAATTCATAAGCTTCCATGGACTAGCCAGTTTTTACTGGAAGTTCATTATAAATTTCAGTGGAATTTATGCACCAATGATGAACACGGTCAAGAAAAAACATAAATCTTTTCATTGGACAGAGGAAGCAAAGAAGAGTTTCAAGTTGTTGAAGGAGAAGATAATTGGACAACCAGTTCTGGTTTTTCCAGATTTTAGTAAGACATTTCAAGTGAGATGTGACGCAAGTGGATTTGCGATTGGAGCAGTCTTAAGTCAAGACAATAGACCAGTTTCATACTTCAGTGAGAAGCTGAATGATGCCGAGAGAAATTAGTCCACGTATGATAAAGAGTTTTATGCAATCATACAAGCGTTGAAGAAATGGAGGCACTAATTGGTTGCGAAGGAGTTTGTTTTGTATAGAGACAACCATGCTTTACAATTCATAACCAGACAAGAGAAATTGAACCAGAAACATGCAAAATGGGTTGAATTTATGAAGAACTTTACTTTTGTTATAAAGCACATTTCTGGAAATGCTAATAAGGTTGTTGATGCATTGAGCAAGAAATGTTTGATTCTACAGGAGTTTCGTGTGAATACCTTAGGTTTTGATGGCCTTAAGGATATGTACAGAAATGATTTAGATTTTAGGGACGCTTATGAAGCATTTGGGAATCTTGTTCTGAGAGACAAAATCCAATGGATTGAATACTTGATCCAGGATGAATTGTTATTCAAAGGAAATAAGTTGTGTATCCCAAAGAGGTCTATGAGAGAGAATATTCTAAAGGAAAAACATAGTGGGGGATTGGTTGGACATTTCGGCCATGACAAAACATTTTCGAAACTAAATAGTTTATATTATTGGCCAGGGATGAGGACAAATGTCAATAAATTTGTCAACAAATGTAGAATTTTCCAGCATGCAAAGGGGAAAAGACAGAATACAGGATTGTATCAACCATTGCCAATACCAGAGAGGTTGTGGGACGTTGTAAGCTTGGATTTTGTGTTAGGACTTTCGAGGACACAGAGAGGTTTTCATTCCATATTCTTGGTAGTCGAGAGATTCTCAAAAATGGCACATTTGGTTCCATGTTATAAAACCAGTGATGCAACACACATTGCAAATATGTTTTTCAAATAAGTTGTTTGATTTCATTGTTTACCCAAGAGTATTGTTTCAGACAGGGATACCAAATTCGTTGGTCATTTCTAGAGGACATTATGGAAGAAGTTGGGGACTAATTTATCTTTTAACTCAGCATATCACCCTCAGACAGATGGAGAGACTGATCTAGGGAATCGAAGCTTAGGAGACTTGTTGAGGAGTTTAGTAGTTGAACATCGCAGTCAATGGGATCAGATTCTACTGCAAGCGGAATTTGCATGTAATGACTCACATAACTGGAGCACAGGACAAAGCCCATTCCAAATAATGTATGGAATTCATCCAAGAGGCGTATCTTAGCTGAGAGACTTATAACAGAATGAGTTCAGAAGTGTTGGAGCAGAATATTTTGCAGCAGAGATGCAAGAGCTCCACAGTAAGATTAAAGAGTGGTTGTGGAGTTCCAACCAAGAATATAAGTGCAGAGCAGATCAAAAAAAGAGAGAAATTCAGTTGGAAGTGGGATAATTAGTCTTAACGCATCTAAGAAAGGAAATATTCCCAAGGGGAACGTTTAATAAGCTGAAAATGAAAAAGATAAGACCGTGTAAAATTCTGAGAAAATTTGAGGCAAATGCTTATGAGATAGAATTTCCAGATGATGTGGGCATAGCACCCATATTCAACGTAGAAGATCTGTATCCTTATAGAGTAGATGAAGAGAGAGGAGAAGAGGCTCAGAAAGAACTTCAGTGGGTCAAACAGATGCATGTAGATAAAAATCTGCAGATGGAAAAGATCATTAATCAGAGAGTTAGCAAGAAGACCCGAAGAAAGACGTATTTTAAATACTTGGTAAAATGGAAAGGAAACTCAATTGAAGATGTCAGTTGGGAGAGTGAAGCAGAGATTTCAGAAACATGAACAGACAATGCAGGAGCTCATGAACAGGAGTCCATGATTTTTTTAGCTAGGGGAGTATGATGCAGGAGAATCGCAAGCCAACAAAGTGGAGGACAGCTCGAAATGCACCAACATGTATTTTGAGAATGTTTTGAATTTGAAAGGATGAATCATTAATGTAATATCTGGAAAATATATTTTTGCTTTTATGGGTTGGAGATTGTAATGCAGATCTTGAGCGTTTTCTCTCATCTGTTGGTTGGAGGCATTCAATGTAATAAATTTAAAGTAGTTGTAGAGATTTTAATTCGATAAGATAGATTGAGTAGTAGGAGGGAAAACTATAGAAACCTCCCTCATATGTATTGTATTGTATTATTATTCTCTTAGAGAAGAGTAGAATCTAAGAATCAAGAGAGAATAGGAGAATAGAGAAAAAGATAGATTGTAGAAGATTGTATAAGCAGATAGTTGTTGCTATTGAACCCATGTACAGAAGCACTTGAGTTAATATAAGAAGGCTTTGACTCAATTTCATGGTGTTGTGAATTTGCATCTATTGAATGGTATGTTTACAGTTTTCTTATATGTTTTCTTAGGCATTTATTTCAATGTTGTGTGTATGTATATGATTTCATGTTGAATGTATGAAGTCTGTAAGGGGGAGAGTATGAGTTTCAATTTTGTCTCGTCCTGAGAATTTATGCAAGTAGTGCAGTGAGAGTCTGCAAGGAGTGCGTTGACAAGTTCTGAGTCTTACCTCAGAAAATATTAGGAGAGATAGTGGTGTTCTCATACCAGTAGAAGTGCAAGTATAGCATAGAGTCGTGCAAGGGGTGCACAGGAGATTTGAAGGCTTAGAATTTTCCAAACTAGTGAGTGGTTGAAGAGTTTCTATTAGAAGGAGTGCACAGAACTGGAGAGTTTAGATAATCAGAGATTATCGTGAAGCCGCGAGGAGTGTGGGAAAAATCCCTTGGAATGCTTGAGTTAGCAATAGGAACCAATCTTGGGAGGGATAGAGATTTCGAAGAATTCGAAGGGAAGACGAGGGTTGGAGTTACCTTGCGGGAATCAAGCTCAAAAGGAAGATGCCAGTTGTTTGGCTAGGAAGTATTGAGAACTTGAAATTCTCAGATGGAGAGTTATCGATTCGTCATGGACCGTTGGATCCAGTGGATCAATGGAAAATTTAAGGCCGAGTGTCTATCAACACTCGCAAACTCAGGAGGAATAGTCACTGTTAGATTTGAATCAACAGGGGTCGTAGATATTGTGATTGTGATTTCGGCATTTCAGGAGTGGAGTGTGGAGAAGATCGTGGCTTGGAGGTCTTGAGTTACGAAATCTCGATACGTGAAATTCTGACATAATTTGGATCGTCAGATTGTCAAAGGTTTAAGACCGTAGATCTTAGGAGGAGGAGTTGTGAGTTCGGACTTCAGGGAAAAGGAGAAGAGTCACATCGTGAACTCATGAGTCATGAAATCCCAATGTGCTCATAGGTGGACCCTAGGACATGACTGAGGTCACATGGTTGAGGCATAAAGGAGGGGTTAAAGATCAATTAGCTCATTTTCGGGGTTTCAGGAGTCCAAGGAGTCAGAGGGACTCACAATAGAGATTGTGAAGTAATGAAACCTGAAACGCCTTTTTAGGTAAAGGTAGTGGTCACATCGGTTGGTCACATGGAGTGGAGGTTCACGCCTAGTGCTTGCTCGCACAGGCGTAACTTCTAAGAAGGACCTGTGGTTATTGAAGATTCCAGCTGGGAATCAAGGAACCATTTCAGCTCAAGGAAGATTAGGAACGATCCTTAGACCAGGAGGTCACGTAGAACCTATTGAGATAGTGGTGTTGTGTTACAATACCATACCATGTGCCAATTGTTAGTCCCAAAGTCTACACCAGACTGCTATGTTGCGAGAGTTGGGGAAACTCAGTTATTGCAATGGTTTTTGTTTGGTAGGTAACTTAGTAAGAATGAACGAGAAAGGGAGAGTGAATAAAATTTATTGTAGATTAGTGATATACCATTGGGCATGGATTCAACTAAACACCTTGTTGATCGAAGTCAATTTAACTACATATCATAAAAAAACTTATATGATAATGGATGGAAGAATGGAGAATGTAACAAAAAGAAGAACATCCACTAAACAGATATTCTCTCTACCAAATGGATTAGAAGAGTACTTGAACAAAGCTCACAAATAATAAGCAGTAACAACAAATTATCTGTTGCTCGAGAATCCATGGACAGACATTGATTCTCAATGTCTACAACTCATTCAAGTAAGATGCAGAATGGACAACAAATAAATCACAATATGATAAAACAATTCTGAGGAATCTTTAATGATAGAAATGATTACATAATAAAATGTCCTTAGGCTTACAATAAATCATGCATGCTTTGCCTCCTAAATCTCTCTCGGGCCTCCTTCCCTTTCCACCTCTTTCTTCATGGTTTATATACAAAGATATAGTATTATCAAGATCCAAAAATGATGGATCTAGAAACCTCCTTATCTGTATTTAGAGATATCTAATCCCAATTCTAATTGATGAGCTAGCATATCCTCAAAATATGGAATCGTGAGCTATCTAAGCATTTTTACAGGAAACTAATTTTGGTGAAATACTGAAAATAGGCCTCAAATATCTATTCGAAACTCTCAAACCGTGATATGTGTTGCAAAACTGAGAGAGGTTTTTCTAAATTATTTTGTTCCTGAAAAAATCCTTTTCCATATTTTTAAAATTCATCTCTAGTTTCTTGGATAATGTGCCCAAAGTTAGTGTCTAAAAAAGGAAAAAACAGCAAGCTACAGGAAGGTTTTAGTAGTGCCTTTCAAAATCTAACAGAAATCACATGAAACTTTGTGATGCCTCTGCCAAAGTGTTAATATTGTCTCTTGCATCCTCCTTGGTTGTCATGGATCTATTAACCATCCTTTGAACCTTCACTTTTCTCTGATTAGTAGATGAAACCCTAATTTGTGCTTTTGTTGAAACAAGGCTTATTTTCTATGTCGATTTCCTTGTGTTTTTCTTGTTTGCAAGTTGTGGAGGGGTATCATCCAGAAAAATGACCTTCTCTGTGAGAGATGGATTTTATTTTGCCTTAAATTTCAACCTCAATTTGTTTGTTGGGATTTTCTTGAGCCTATGAACCTGCAAATATGCCTTTTGCACATACTCTGTTTTGATAGGGCTTGGCCAAAAATGTTGTTTGGTCTCTCGGATGTCTAAACTTGTCTATACATCATATCCTTGAACCTCAGGGAGTGTTTAGGATGGTCTGCAACTATTTATTTTTCCTCATCCCTTCCCTTGGAACCTTGTGTAACGGTTTTGCTCCATGACTCAGCTCGATATTTGGTGTTATATGGACTAATATGCTTGTAAATTGGGTGGGCATCCCAATAACTTTTATTTGCAAAAATGAACAGTTAGAACCAAATCCTTTAAAATGATTTTAAAACTAATAATTTATTTTTTGGTTTTGAGTATAACAGAGAATAATTTGGTATTTTAAATAGAAAAATAGATAGATCACAAGATTTCATCGAGGTGAAGGTTTGAGATAATGGTAAACTTGGAAAAAATATGCAAAGGATAGCATGGTAGAAAATTTGATGCTTGTGTAAATGATGATTTTTGTATGCTACAAGAACAGTAACATTATTGTAGCAAAGCGTAGTCATGGATGTAGGTTTAGGTACTAAAATTGGCTCCATCTAGGGATAGTACTTCCCCGCGAGGTGTTAAGAACATGTAGACCATTGTTCCCTATTTCTGTCCATCTCCACTGCAACTTGTATCCAATATGAAAACAAAACTAGCAGGCAACTTGAAAACAAAATTTTTTAGTACCAATGTCTCCATTGGGATATGGAGTGTTATTCCACCTACTTCACACCAACAAACTGAAAACAAAATGCTCAGATGACAAGCTTATTGTCCTACTCTAATCATCTTAAAACCACTGCTTTTTTCATGTATAGAAAAAATTCCAATTTAACCAATCAAGTAGTTGTTTGACGGGTTGAACATTTTGAATGTATTTCAGAAANCAAAAAATTGATCTTCACTTTCATAGTGAAATAATGGTTGGAATTGTGAACTAATAAAATCCTTCATATAGGTGGCCATAGGATCTTCAAAAACTTGAGAAGCATACCTTATTTGATGATCTCCGCAACATTTTTCAACTTGGTTCTCATGGTTGTATTGTTCTTCCATGCTTTCTATTTCAATATATTGTTTCAATTGTGCTCCTTCACTTTCATAAACAATTTGTTGCAAAACTTCATCTTGTACATTATGCATAATATTTGCTTCATTTTTTACGAGAGAATCTTATTCATATTTAACATATTGTGGTCCATTAAATCCATGAAAGTGTTGTTCCAAATGTTCATAAAAAAGGAGAACAAGTTTCCCTTGATTGTCAACATCACCATCATGTTGATCCTACTGATTCAAAAGAGATGTCTTCCATTGCATGAGTTATGTGTTACTAACAAAACGATGACCTCTGTGTTCCCTTAACAACAGATCTAGAACAGTATAAACTTCATGACAACCAAGAACAACAAAATTTCTTTGACCCTGTAATGAAAACTGTTGTCCAAATCTTGAGAACATATAATCTCGAAGGTCACAATGAGAAAAAGAGGTTCATTAGTTCCCAATATCAACAGCAAGATGCTTTGGAGCAGCAATTGTCTTCTCAACAAAATAATCATGATCCAATTTCATAACATGGGTTAAAAGGTTCCCTCTATGATCAACTAAAGGTATATAATCATGTATACAATCATCCTCTGCAAAACTATAAAGTTGATTTAAACTATGAACACAAGCATAATCTATATCCATGTCAATACACAACACTGAAAATGATGTAGAATTTCAAACCAAATCTGATTTTTGTTCACAATTATCCTCCTGTTCTTCTGGATGCAAATGCTCATCACAAACCTGATCTTGAAGTATGTCACAGGCCCGAAAGTTTTCCTCAATTTCTCTAGTGTCAACAAATAATTCTTTTGATGATGAGGATCTCCTTTCTCATAGATATAGGACTAAATCATATTTTTTATCATCTATATAATATACCATGGCAACAATTTCATAAGGTTGAATATCATTAGGCATAGTATGATAAAATTTGTGAAATCTCAAGTTGAATGCTATAAGTGATTCATCCTCCTCTCTTCTCAAAACATAAAACTCAATCAAGAACTTATCAAAGGATTTGTTCTCACCCCAACATCTCAAAAATTCATTATGAAAATCATTCCATGAACCAATGAAACAAGCTTCCAAATTTCTAAACCATAATGCATCATCTCCAAATAAAGATTTTCCAAATATCCTCATAACTACATCCTCATGCACAATTTCAAAATTATCAACAAAATTTTCAAAATATCCCAGGCGCTTCTCAACTGCAACATGGTCTTCTCCATTGAACATAGGAAGATACTCGAAAAACTTGAGAAGGTAAGCATGAAGGATAGATGGCATATTTAAAGGTATAAAAATTTCCCTTCTTATTCTAGACTAAACATCAGTGAGATGAATACAAGGTTCAACAAAATGATTACAAGATACAACATGGATCGTAGAAGGTAAATCGTCTTTACTATCTACAAGCTGACATGATTGATCTTGTTCAGGGAAAATTGGTATGTGTACATCATTTTTATCATTAGGTTCAACTGGAAGAATAAGATAAAGATATACAACACAAGAATGTGACAAATCTTCTTCCAATGAAGAATAAATAAATGAAGGCTTATGGTCATCAGAGTAAACAAAGCATAGGATGATCCTTTTCACATGTCAGGAAAAATACAGGAAAGAGAAAATGAAAAATGATATAAGTTTCTAAAAGAATCTTATGACTTGATTCATGGTTTCCTTGTGTCTTCTCATTCTTTTGTCAACTGATCTTATCCTATAGTGGAGTCACCATTAATGCTTTGAATTATAGATTCTTCTTGTAATGGAGTCGTCTAGTGAAATATTGCAATCAGTCAGTCACTAGCCTTTTTTCACTGTCAAAGACTGGATATATTCATTTTCATATGCCCAGGGAAATATATCTCCGTTACTTCAGTCCCTGGCATTGACAAAAAAAGATGTTAGTCACAAAGTCTGCACCAGACTGTTATGGTGCGATAGCTTGGGCACCTCAGTTATTGCAATGGTTTGTTTTTGGTGGTTAACTTAGTAATAATGAATGAGAAATGGATAGGGTAGCAAGTTGATTGCAAATCAGTGATATGTGATTGGGCATGGAGTCAAGTAGGCACCTTGTTGATCGAAGGAAATTGAACTACATATCAGAAGAAATATATATATATATATATATAATGGATGGAAGATTGGAGAATGTAACAAAATGTAGAACATCCACCAAACATATATTCTCTCTGCAAAATGGACTAGAAGAGTACTTGTACAAATCACACAAATAATAGGCAATCACAACAAATTCTTTGTTGCTCGGGAATCTATTATCCATGGACAAAAATTGATTCTTAATGTCTACAACTCATTCAAGCAAGATGAAAATGCAGAATGGAAAACAAAGAAATCACAATATGATAAAACAATTCTCAGGAATCTTCAATGTCAGAAATGATTACATAAGAAAATGCCCTCAGGATTGCAATAACTCATACAGGCTTTGCCTCCTAAAGCTCTCTCGATCCTTCTTCCCTATACACCTCTTTCTTCATGGTTTATATACAAAGATACAGTATTATCAATATCCAAAAATAATGGATCTGAAAACCTCCTTATATGTATTTAGAGATATCTAATCCAAATTCGAATTGATGAGCTAGAATATCCCTGAAAATATGGAATCATGAGGTATCTAGTCATTTTTACAGGAAACTAAGTTTGGTGAAATCCTGAAAAATAGGCCTCAAATATCTATTTGAATATCTCAAAATGTGATAGTTGTTGAAAAATTGACATAGGTTTTTCTAAATTAGTTTGTTCCTGAAAAAAACCTTTTTCATTTTTGTAAAATATGTCTCCAATTTCTCGGAGAACATGCCCAAAGTTATTGTCTAAAACAGGAAAAAACAGCAAGCTACAGGAAGGTTTCAGTAGAACCTTTCAAAATCTAACAAAAATCACATGAAACTTTGTGTTTCCTCTGCAAAATTTTTAATCTTGTCTCCTGCATACTCATGGGTTTTCATGGCTTTAGTAACCCTCCTCTGAACTTGAACTTTTCTCTACTTAGTAGATGAAACCCTAATTTGTGCTTTTTCTTAAACAGGGCTTATTTTTTGTGTTGATTTCCTTGTGCTTTTCTAGTTTGCAGGTTATGGAGGGGTATCATATAGAACAATGACCTTCTCTGTGAGAGATGTATCTTTTTTTACCTTAAATTTCAACCTCAATTCTTTTTTGGTCTTGTCTTGAGCCTATCAACCTGCAAAGCTTCATTGTGCACATACTTTTTTTTGGTAGGGCTTTGCCCAGAATGTTGTTTGATCTCTCGGTTGTCTAAACTTGGCTATACATCATATCCTTGAACATCAAGGGGTGTTTAGGCTAGCTTGCAACTATTTATTTTTCCTCGTCCCTTCCCTTAGCTCCTTCTGTAATGGTTTTTCTCCATGACTTAGCTCGATATTTGGTGTTATATGTCCTGATATGCTTGGAAATTGGGTGGGTAGCCCAATAACTTTTATTTTCTAAAACGAACAATTAGAACAGAATTATTTTAAATGATTTTAAAACCAATAATTCAATTTTTTATTTTGAGTATAACACTGAATAATTTGGTATTTTGAATAGAAAACTGGACAGATCACAAGATTTAATCAAGGTGAAGGTTTGAGATAAGGGGAAACTTAGAACAATGATGCAAAGGATAGTGTTATAGCAAGATTTTCCTCACCCCATGCAATCTTGCACAGAAGGCCTTTTTCCATTTCCCTAAGTAGACTTGTAATCCCTTTTTACAAATCCTAGAGATAAAAATACAATTTTTCCACATATACGCACCTTGCCTACTATTCAACATGCGTATATGCAGGTTGCACCACTACAACCCATGTACATTGGGAAATGTGCCGAAAAATGAAAAATGGTGTCGGGTTTCCATGTCACGACACAATATCAATGATCCTTGGCCTTCCATATACTGGGAACATTCTAACTCGGCCCTTCACTTCCACTTGAAGGATATAAATGGGCCAAATCCGATCTATGGAAAAGAGGATAAAGAATTCAACTTTCAGAGAAAAGTTACTTTGGAGGAATTATTCACTTCACATTGAGTCTGCATCCCTTTATCCTTTGAGTATGAACAATTTGTTCAACCCCCAAGGTTTTCCCTTGTTGATTGAGAAATCCATTGTCTCTCTTATATGATCTTACCTTTGGTGGATTATTGAAGTGGTGGAGGCCCAGCTGGAAGGAACTTAGTTTCTCGGTTCCAAACTATGCCAACATGGAAGTCTGTAACTTATTCACTTATGTTGATTCTATCTTAATAGAAATACTCTTTTCTCATCCAATTGATATCTTGCAAATATTTGAATTATTATTCCATGGGAATATTTGTTATGAATGTTGATGGATTATGATATTGAATGTGCTAACATCATATATTATCACCATATGATTGTGTTGCTTGGTTGTTGAGGACTAGTTGCAGGTATATTTCTTTGGGTTAAGTGCTCAACGGTGGACTTCATCTTACGTCTGGATGAGGTAGGATTTTTATCTTGTCTTGTTAGCATATTTGTTTCTATAGCATACTTGAGAGTAGATTTGATTTCTGCAGTCATTTTCGTCTGTTGTGGTTTACCCCTATCCATAGAGATATTTTCCTCGTAATAGAATTGGCGACCATACTAGGGATTGAATCTTCTTTTCGAGGTTTGGACTATTTTTCTCTTTGGATTTCTCTCGTTCACATTTATTTTCTTGTCGCATCATTGCTTGACAGCCTCTGTTCACTCTGGGTCTGAGTCTTTCATCCTTCTCCTTAGCCTAGCTATGTTTTTGACACATATACGCAGATTTTTCTTGACAGTCTCGTATATATGTGTGATGTCCTTCTGCAAGCTACGTACATACGTGCTTTTCCCTTGAACAGTCGCGTACATCAACCTTTGTTGCTTGTTTGCTGGTTTTGGTGGTTGTTGGGTAGGTTTTGATGATTTTTTAGTCTTCTTGGGTCTCTGTAGTGACTATTAAGTCTCAGTGGAATGACAGGAAACCTATCTTTGGTTGAATTTTTGGGCGGTTCCTTTCTCATCATCTTTTCATTTTGATTGTCCTTGTACATTGGGATTGGTATTTTTCTCCTTGATATCCTACTTGGGTTGTCTCTGTCTATACACAATAGAGTCTTTATATCAATCTGCTATTCAGTCCTTGCATTTTCATTTTCCTTATATTGAAAATACAAAAATATTAGGCATTTTACATTGATTGGCATTTTGATTTTTGGAGTCTTTGTCATTTATCTTAGCGCATGTAAAGAAAGATTTCATTTTTATTTAGAGTTGGAGAACTGAATTGAAAATTGCATTTTTTAGGAAGCATATCATCTATTGAAAATTGAAGTTAGGACTTTGCATTGTATTCATATTTACTTTACTTACTGAGTCATAGCATCACTAGTTTCACGACCGCACCTTTTGAGTAAGAAAGGCCATTAAAATTAACACTATAATTTAAAATTGATTAGTAAAGATTTTATTTTCTAGGGTGCACAAACTAGCTTAGGATTTAGTGCCTTGGAATAGCATTTTGTGAGTAAAGTTCTCCAAGGCTATTAAATCAACATATGTGTCTGACTAAGGGAGTGGAGAAATTCATTGTATAATCGGAAATATCAAGAGGCTCCACTTACACCGGAGTTAAGCACAAGGTTGTGTGAGGTTGGTTGAAGGGATATCCCCTCTATACCTTCTTAGCATCAAATATATTTCTGGGGATCTTTCTAGTGCCCTTACCTCTGTGAAAGGCGGTGCTTTCAAGGTTTCGGGATTTGCTACCCTGCCCATATGGTGGACCTGAATTACGATTGTTCTCTCGCGCATTAGTTATATCGTGGTTGATTAGCTGCTTGACTTAGGTGCCACATAGGTTACTTACAGGGGTTATTATGTAGGTACCCTGGGTCAAATAAGGGTCGGACAACACACAACCTTTATGGAGGATTACCTTTCCAGGGGGATCTAATCGACTAGTTGTTAAGCCCACGAGGGCCCTTATAATTGATTTTGATACCTCCAATATTTAGCAGGGAGTCTCAGGCCCCTCTTGGGTGAGGCATACCTACTTTATGGAGGAAGTCCCCTTTCAGCCACTTTATCTTGTTTGTGTGCATATTGGTCGTTTGATTATTTTTGTGTGCTCTTTTATTACTAGTTGGCCTTAGGATTTTTTTTATATATATTGAGTCTTAATTCATCGTGGAGGCAGAGCAGCTTCCCCACTGGTCTCGCCGCTTGTTACAGTTACCACCACATTTCGAGTCTTTGCCTTCCAAAAGGTGTAGAGTTATTAAATGTGGTACACACACCTCCACTTATCAGACTTGTGATTCTACAAGGATGAGTATTGAATCGAGTCATCAAGATATTGGGAGTCCTTCAACTCCCACACCTACCATAGTCAATGGTACTCCTTCAAATCATTCAACCAAGATAGTTGTAGTGTCAGGGGCACCTATCGTCATTGTTTCTCATCCTATAGTGAATACTCAACCTATTTCCATCAACCCATTTGGGTCTCTTGGTCACTCACCGGGATATAATGTTCAGTTCATCCCGATGGCCTCTAGTCCTTTTTCCTATGGTATGCTAAATTTTACTTCGCATTTTTCAAAATCCATACCAGATGTTGGCCCTAATGATAGCATTGGACTTGGGGGCATAGATCCTCCTTATACTATGTTCTTGTTTGGTGGCTCTCAATTCCCTCAAACGACTCCTACCATGGGAGGAATTCCTTCTTTTAACCCTGGGTCTAATCATGTTACCTTTGGATGGAGTAACCAACCTAGTGGACAAGCTTTAGCTTATGGTCCATCCTTTACACCCACCTCTTCTATGTTGATTATGACCAACACATTTGGCATTTCAAATCCACCCTTATCCTACATATTTACACCCAGTGGAGGTCAGTTTCACACCTTGGGAAACCCCCAATCCAGAGCCACTCCACCTGGGGGAAGTTTTTATAACCCCCATCAGAACATTCCTATTGGAATGGTGCCAAAACAACCTTTTATGAATCATCCTGGAGGAGGTTCTTACAATCCTGAAAAGGGCCATGGTGCTTACCAGAACCCTGGATGGGCTTTGATTCCCCAAACACAATATTTTCAGGGAGCTTAGGTCCAAATGCTACAACCCCATCTCCCTTTTCTGTCCATGCTCAAATTACCAGACTTGTCTAAGTTGATGAACGACCCTGTGTGTCATGATCCTACATGGCCCCCCTTTCCCACCAAGCTTCCTTCAGATATCCCAAAATTCGAAGGTAAGAATGGCAAGGAACCTAGTGATCACGTTACCACCTTTCACTTATGGTGCTCTTCGAATTCCCATAACGATGATTCCATTTGGTTAATATTATTTCAACGCACTCTCATAGGGGTTGCCACGAAATTGTATATCGAGCTACCTAAGGAGGCATACAGGACGTTTAGTTAGATGTTGCTAGTCTTCCTTAACCACTTCCAATTGTCAGTTCATTACGACGCTGGCCTAGAATTTTTGTCAACCTTGTGCCAAGACAAAGCCACTCATATCCCGGATCACATCTAGGAGTGGCGTAGACAGAAGAGGTTGATCAAGACCTTCATACCCCCATATTTCCTGTTAGAATGGTTTCTTAAGTCTTTACAGCCTCCTATTTTGAAGGATGTTGCTACATCCAGGGTTACATATGAGGAAGAAGCAATCTTCAAAGCCCATCATATAGATCTTATATACGCTCAGTCTGGGATGTTATACGAGATTATTTCAGATGCACCGAGGTCAAATTATGACCCTAGATAAAATCCTAGACCTCATGTCGATGGCATTGTAGGCTTCGTTGGTGTGAAATCCACAGACTCAGTGACAAGCCATTTGAAAGGGTTTTCTCTGAACTAGTCTACAGGTGGGCCAGCTTTGTCTGTGTCTTCCAATCCCACTCAGTCGGCAGTTGTAATAAGAAGAAAGGATGTAATAATAACCAACAACCAGGAGGGAATAAGAAGAAAGGACGTAATAATAATCGTAAGGGTGGGGAAAATAATAATAAACCCAAAGACAATGCTAATAATGAGAGGAAAAATAAAAAAGTTGGTGAGGGAAAGAAAGAAAGGCGTAAGGTGAAATTTCCCTGTAATCTTTGTACATACGATCATGTTACTCATTTATACCCCAAACTTGTAGAAGCTGCGAGGATCTTATCTCTACCGCCTGTCGTGCTAACGAATCCTTTTCCACATAACCAGCACATAGCCTCGAGCTCCTCAAATGCCATAAATGTGGTCGGTGGGATTCAAAACCCACCAACACAAGATGGTGACCATTTGTGCATCAATATGGTCAATTCTTAGGTTAATGTAGCCAACCGGTCTCATGATTACAGTTCTTCGCAAATGGTACCTGGTCTAGAATCTCCTCCTCCTCTGGAGGCACCTTTGCAAATCAAAAAACCAGAGCCACTGACTTGTATTCCGAAAGGAGTACTTAAGCACTCTACCCATAATCCAAATGCTAGAGCCGCCTAGAATTACTCTATTGCTAAGGACTTGGGTCAAACCCCTTTTGGGATGTTGGCCCTAGAGGTACTCCAGACATGTCCCTCACAGAGGAATGTCTTTCTATCTTCATTGGGATCTCTAGACCCCAATGGCTCGAAAGTGATCAATTTTGGCATCACAGATGTGAGGCATCGCTTGCCTTACCATGTGGAAATACAAATCCATGTGGGTTACTCAAAGTATACCATCAAGCATGCGGTTGTTTATGAAGGTGTTGTAGGAAAATCTCCCTGCGGGCAGGTAGATCTCTTCTTGAGAGCTAGACTCTTAACTCTAAGACAGAAGATGCTTAAGATGGACACTGACTTCCTTTTAGATCCAGATTAACTAATGTGTGAGGAGGAAAGAGAAAAGAAGTACCTTTTTACCGGTGTTTGTCCCTACATAGTCTGAGTTGAGCTCCAATCTTAAACTCCTCGATAAGCCCTGTAGACAAACAAAAGTACAAACAACTTCCTACTCTAATGAAATTAGCTCGGAATAGATCTATCTATTAGAGACGAATTCATGTGAGATCAAACACAGAATTGAAAGAAATAGACCAAGCATATTATATTAATGAGAACAACAATGAAGAAAACTTACAACCATAGATGTGAGTGCAACAGCTTCATCAAGTTCCCCTTGTCCAAACCCTTGCTTAGACAATCCACACACATAATGTTGATGCTCCAAATGACATACCACTCATGAGATCATAAGTTTGGTATAATTCTCAATCTCCATTCTCCCTCCTCCATGGAAACCCCTCATTATATAGGATTTGGAGGTTTAACCACCATGGAGAAGATCCCTCATCAGATCCACTAAGAAAGGGATCTCTAAGATATTTGGGGAGAAAATATCTCTTAAGGATCTTGGGGAGGAAATATCTCTCAAAGATTTTAAGGAGGAAATGTTTCAACCATCCATGAGATCCTCCACCTTCCCTAAAAA
>SNQJ01S0110178.1:18611-36244 GCA_010110895.2 Picea sitchensis
TTCATGAATATTAATAATAATTCATGTGCACTTGATTCTCTCACTTAATCAATTTCTTTTCCATGAATATTAGTAATAATTCATGTGTACTTAGTATTTCTTTGCCTTCATGAAATATATCCCTCCTCCACATTGACTAGGGATTGTGACATAGGTTATTCCATGGTGTCAAGGTGTATGCGACACTTATACAACACTTTACGACACTTAGGGCGAGGTACCTAGGTGTGCAAATTTCATGTGTAACAGAAGGCGTTGCAACATTTGTGATGTCTCTGATCTGTTGGAAAGATCTTGCCTCTCCAACTCTCTCTCAATCTTCAACCATGTTGACTTCATTTTACGGTCATTCTTTCTGCCCTCATGGTATTCTTCCTTCCTTTCCATTCCAATTAGGTGAGAACATGTTAGAGGTAAATGTTGAGGTGGTTGATGTGCCCCTTGATTATAACTTGTTACTAGGACGCAATTGGACTTATTATATGACTGTTTTTGTATCGTCCATCCTCCACACTCTTTGTTTCCCTCACGATGGGAATATCGAGACGATCGACCATTTTTCCTTTGCGTATGCTAGCCCCAATGCATCTGTTGGACCGCCAATCCCCATGGTTGTCAATTCTCAGCCAGTAACTGAGAATATCGGTGTCGGAATGTATTCATCCCTTATGGGTACCTTTGACTTCATGGAACTGATTCACCATGTTTACACCATGTCCAGTAGGCCCGTTTCATCAGAGAGGTTTGTTCCTTTCCGCACTTCCTATTTTAACGATCCTTGGACCCTACCCTCCTTGACTGCATCTTTTGAGGGTCAGTCGCATTCTGGAGAATGGCCATGCCACTATTGGCAGCAGAGATAGCGTATCAATTTGTTCTTGACTCTTCCACCGATCCCGATACTATTACCTCGCCAACGGAAGAGGAGGATATTGTTCTTAAGCTCGTGTGGGCCACTTCGTTTTCTTTATCACATGACTGCCTCAATGATACTTTACCCTCAGATGAAGCTATCATCACGGCCATGAATGGTTCTGACAAACCTTGGGAAGATATGCATCATCGCTCTTATTTTCTCCTAGATCTTGTTAGAATCAAACAAGATGACTTTTGATCTACTTTGAGCGAGATATTCGATCACGTCGTAGTTCTGCTTGATATGCATGGAATTTATGTCGAAGTGAATATGGTGAGTATCTCTCCTACCGTCATGATCGATATCTCTTGTACTCCTAGAAAGATTGAAAACATACACATCGGTGCAGATTGTTTGCCAGAAGAAATCTTGATCTACATTGAGCTCTTCAAGGAATTTCGAGATGTATTTGTTTGGTCATATGAAGAGATGGTAGGAATCGAACCTTGAATTTTTGAACATGAGATTAAAACTTGCCCATATTCTAAGCCTATTCGACAACGTCTTAGAGTTGTCAATCCCTAGAAGGCCCTTGTTATTAAGGCATAGATAGAGAAACTTCTTAATCCTAGATTTATCTACCCAGTTCCCTTGACTGAATGGGTGTCCAATCCCGTTCCTGTGAATAAGAAGAAAGGAACCATCCATGTATGCATGGACTTTCGTGACCTGAACAAAGCCTGTCCTAAAGACAACTTCTCGATACCTTTCATCGATCAAATTCTTGACGAATGTGCGGGAAGCAAGGTTTTTTCTTTCATGGATGGATTTTCAAGTTATAACCAAATTAAAATTAAACTCAAGGATCAACATAAGACGGCATTTATTTGTCCTTGGGGTACTTTCACATACCGAAAGATTCCTTTCGGCCTTAAAAATGCCAGAGCAACCTTCCAACGTGCTATGACCTTCGCATTCCATGATCTTAAGCATATAGTCGAATCTTATCTTAACGATCTTGCTACTCATTCTCGTAAGAGAGTGGATCGCCCTAAGAACCTTCGACTAGTTTTTGAAATATGTTGTCATTATAGAATCCGGTTGAAACCTCATAAATGCATCTTTTGCTTTAGGTTCGGACGTCTTCTAGGATTTTTAGTCTCTGAGATCGGGATCATGGTAGATCCATTAAAGGCTGAGGCAATACTTTGATTGCCTCCCCCGCACACTTTTCAAAAACTTAAATCTTTACAGGGGAAAGCTAACTTTTTATGTTGGTTTATAGTAAACTATGCCAATATTACTAAGGGTTTCATGCATCTTTTGAAGAAGGACAGCCATTTTATCTGGGATGAGCAAGCCCATGAATCCTTCGATGCTTTGAAGAAAGCTCTGGTATCAACACCTTTGCCGAAGTCTATCAACGTCTTTATATCGGCGTGTCCGAAGAGACGTTTGGTATGGTTTTGGTTCAGGAGGATGATGACTTCCGCAAGCACGTCATCTACTATCTTAGTTGAAACTTAGTCGGTCCTGAGCTTAAATATTCTCACATTGAAATGCTAGATTTGGCTTCCATCCACGCAATTCAATGATTACGCCATTATATATTGCTTTGCAAGACTATTATGGTAGTCGATGTCAGTCGATTTCAATACGTCCTCACCAGGCGTATCATAGGGGGGAAATATAATAAATGGATTGCCATTTTACAAGAATTCGATCTTGATTTTGCTTCTGCAAAATCCAATAAATCAATAGTCTTTGCAGAGTTAATATATGACTTCCCATGATTGAACGAGGATGTTATTCATGTTGATTTGTTTGCAGATGAACAAATTTTCCTTGTCTCGTCGTCTGACCCCTGGTATGGAGACATTGTTCTCTATCTTCAAACTTTGAAGTTCCTTCAGCATCTCTAGCGAGATGACTGACGGCGTATATGATACCAAGCCAATAATTATCTTATCATCGGTGACACTCTGTATCATCGAGGAATAGACAATATTTTGCGTCATGTTTTAACTCACGAGGAATCTGAGTCAGTCCTAAACGATTACCACAGTGAGGCTTGTGGTGGTCGTCTATCCGGGCTTGTGATAGCCTAGAAAATTTTGTGAGCTGGTTATTTATGGCCATCTATATTTATAGATTGTATTGAAGTGGTTAAGAAGTGTCACCCATCCCAGGTGTTCACTCAGAAAATGCACTCTCATCCATCCCCTCTCCATACAGTCATTATCGTCAGTCCCTTCACCAAGTGGGGGGTGAACTTTGTGGATTGCAACCCAACTTTGACTGGGGCGCATCAACACATTATCGTGGTCATAGACTACTTTAATAAGTAATTCGAGGCCATGCCTACAGTTAAATTCAATGGGAATACTACGACCTTCTTTGTATTCAATCAAATTATTTCCAGGTTCAGCATCCCGAGTGAGATTGTCATTGATCATGGCAGTCACTTTCACAATGAAATGACGGAAGAGCTAGCATCTAGGCTGGGTTTTAAGCATGGTCATTCTTCCCCTTACTACCCCTAGGAAAATGAACAAGTAGATGCCATCAACAAGTATCTCAAAACCATTTTGCAGAAAACTGTCAGCCAGAACAAATATGACTGGAACATTATGCTATATCCTGCACTCTGGGCATACTGAAACTCAGTCAAGACTGCCACCGAATTTTCTCCTTTCCAGTTAGTACATGGTGTGGATTCGATATTACCTATTGAATGTGAAATCCCTTCTCTTATATTGGAATTCACGCTCCTCCCTGACACTTCTGATCTCAAGCAATGCCCCGTACACCTAGAGAGTCTCGACAAGCAGCGTTGAGACGCCTCTACGGTTATCGAGGTGAATAAAAGATGTGTCAAGGTCCAATACAATAAGTCTTTCTGTCCTCGGTTGTATGTTGAGGGTGACTTGGTCCTTTTATATGATCAAGCCAAAGAACCATTGGGGGTAGGCAAGTTCAAACCCATGTGGCACGGTCCCTATATTGTGTGACATGTCTTAGAAAAATGAGCCTGAGTTAGAAGATTATGAAGGGAACATGTTGGTCAAGCCCAGGAATGGGCTCTACTTGAAACTGTATTACACTTGAGCCCCAAGCTTGGGTGTAACTCTTTGTATACTAATGTAATTTAGTGTATATATATTTTCCCTTTATTTTTGTCTCCAATTTGCTAATTGATTTTTCCCTTCGTTGGCAGATGTCACCGGAGTCCTCTGTCTACTTAGGATTCACAGACGGAGCCGGTCTTCATACACGGAACTTGGCTTCCATCGCTTGGGTGGATTACTCAACTGAGTTTCTAATGGTGTCTTCAGGTTGTGTATGCCTAGGGCTATCCACGAATAATGTGGCTGAATATAGCGTCGTTATAGAACTATTGCGCGATGCCATTTCGCATGGTATTTTCTCTTTGCAGGTTCGCCTGGATTCCCAGTTACTAGTATGTTAGTTGAACAACAGTTACCATGTGCACGATCCTACGTTACTCCGACGACTCCTTTGGGTATGCCTTTTAGAACGACAGTTTCATTTTATTACTTATCATCACATACCTAGGAGTTCTAATTATGTATCAAATGCTTATGCTAATTTTGTATTAGATTATCATTTTCACATAACTAAAGAAAAGACAATAGTCTCACCAATGTACACATTGTAATATAAATAAAGCTGAAGAACCATGTTTTATATATATATTAAAAAATATGATGTTTATAGTACAAAATTGGGGCCAACACCCTAAATACACATATACATCCGATAATACAAAATCCATGACATCTACGCATGTGGCGCCGGATGTGTGTCATGATAACAAACTATGGCATTGGGGAGACGTAGAAAGAGCCGCACCCAAGATCTGGGCACACCAACCACTTTTTGTTGCATGGCCTCCGGCAGATCCTCTACCTGAACCATCGAAATCCTATGTGTCAAATGAGACAAGTTACCCTGCACGTTTTGAAGGACTCTCTTTGCTTCTCCTCCCGCCACCTCATCTCCCCGGTGCCTCTGACGATGTCATTGAAGCTCATCTTTCTGTCGCAGACCTATGTCTACATCACACACATGTCTAGTTAGTACTTAAACGTCATCCAAAAATATTTTTGTTTTCCTATACAAAAATACAAAAAAATGAAATATTTAAAAATTTTGACATACCTATGTCCCCGTAGGTTGTCCCTGGTGGAAATGGCATGTCAGGGTCCCCTCTAAAGTCGATCCCTGCATAGGGGTAGTCATCCAGAGAAATGACCTTTCGTCTCCACCAGTAAAAGAAATCATCGTTGTATGGTGTGGGAACCTTACCTCCCCCTATCGTCTCATCACCTCAATCCATCATAACATGGCTAGATCGTGAGGTCCTCGAGGAATGATCTCAAATATAGGTCCCAAACCTGAAACCCGCTCAAAGAAAAAGCTACACAAGATAGATGCAAACCCAAAGTTCCTCTTGTCACCATGTTTGCATTCTGTCAATTGGCTCTTCATGTTAGCCAATAGCTAGGTGCACCAATCATACACCACGGGTCTCAAACACTCTACAGAGTAAAGCATAAGTGACCTTGATGCCTGGTGCAACGAATCTGATACTATGATCCGGGTCAAAATGAGGAAAACAATCTTGAGGCTTAGATTGTTTATCGCTCGGATGGGGAGTTGACTCCCAACCTTCTTGGTCCCTGTTATACAATGAGCGTCTATGTACTCATCTATCTTCATACCACTCCCATCTCCCTGGGCTTTGCATTTCACCACCCCACCCCCGACACGACAACCTCATCAAAAAATGTATATCCTCGACTTCAATCCTTAATGGTTTCCCATCAAGGTTGAAGCTCTCACTTTCTGGATCCCAGTAATCCACGAGCAACTATAGAAACCTCACTTGGGCCCTCATCCCTTTTAGTTCCCAAACTTGTACAACCCGCACCTTTTCAAGTCCATTTGGGCCCCGGGATCTCTTTCCACGACAGCATCTACCTCCTCATGTTTCCTTTCCCTCCATTCTATCACCATCCTACCAGAGAAACATCATTTTTTGAGTTAGAAATTATCAAAAACCTTGTTTATGAATATATACATGGGCTGCATCATTCACAGTCACGTATAGGGTTGAGTATACGCAGTATGTATTTTACACAGGCTCGTATAACCTCGCATATACGCAACCCGATGAATGGTAGCCCACGTACACCGAAATACCTAATTTTCACCTTGAATAACTTAAAATTTGAAACCTAAATACAAAATGTAATCCACTTGAAAGGAAGAGGAGGGGAAGAGGAATTCCCTGGTCCAGATGGTCTATGATTCTGTCACTCAACGCTCTTGTAATCACCAGTTGAAGATCGGAGGTAATTTGGTCCAAAATTCAGTATTTGGGTAAAAAAGTTAAATGACATAGTAAATTTTGGTTTTTGTTACTATTTATAGCAGTTTTTACCCACCTTACCTAGTTTCGGATCATATTTTCTCCTAATGGACTAATACAACAGTGGATTGAGTTGGTTTTTGTAGTTTTCGCCAGGGATTCTTGCAGTTTTTAGCATTATGTTGACCATTCGTAACTACGGACAGGTATTTTTTCTACCCAACATATAGTATAGGTACTCGGTCCATCATGCACATTTGCATTGTCCTATAATTGTCACTCATATGCCTTAGGTACGAATCCATTTCTTAGAGACACAGAAACCTCCATCTGCTACAAGACGTGTCGTTATCAAATGGTACAGACTTACCAAACATGGGCACCCTAGTTAGATCCTCTGCTCCATTTGGTGCCCATGCCGATATTTTTTCCATAGGACCGGGAGTCCCTTGTAGATAATACATGACTTTATGTTGAGCCCCATTTATCACTCATAAACATGTTGACCTATACCTAGAGGACTCCTAGTCGAGTTTTATATAAGCTCTTTTCCGACTCGTTTTCAAAAAGCAAAAAGTTTTCGAGTGAACTTGTCTCTTTCACACTCATAAATTAGATTTGAAAGGACGTCTATTTGGTACAAGTTTATCCCTTTTCCACACCAAGTATACTAAGATTATGAAAAAGGACATTTTTTGCCGTTAAGTTGTGATTTCATCTCATGCCCTTTCTTGCAGTATTGAGCCTATAGTTGGTTCTCTCTTTGCGGTATAATGTGTTTTCCTAAGCAGTTTTGCATCCTCAACCAAGCAGAGCCTTGTTTGTATCCTTTGCAACTTGACACCTTGTACCCAGGAGGGAACATTCCCCTAAGTGTCTATCTCCCACATGCACCTCCTTGGATTGAGCATAGGTATGTTCCACTGCTGGAACTAGTTTTTCTTACTTGCGACACTCATTTCCTCCTCTGTATCATAGCATTCATTTGACGATGAAAAAAAACAAAGGATAGGTGGGAATAGAGTATTATCTTATATTAGCAGTAGTCGTGTCGCCTTTAAATAGAGCACAAAGTTGTTGAGTCCATTTTTCATCACAATTTTGGGTTTAGCATGGCCTTAGGAAGTTGAGCTTGTTAAAAAGAGTTTTACTCCCGCGACTGGTTACTCTTCTAGTCCCTATGGAGATTTTTATTGATGCCTCTTGCATCTCATGGTTTCATCATCGAGTCTATGCTGCCAGAGTCTTCCATATGTCTCATGCTCTTGTTCAAAGGATGTTTATCAACTTGTGTGGTCCATTCCTCAGAACTCTTGACTTTGATGTTGGCCATACCCTCAATTTGTCTCAGAATCAAATTAAGTTGTAGTCCTATTACACACCATGGTCCTACTTTCCTCATTGGTAGGTAACCTTGAACCCAGCAGTCGACGTTTCATCATTAGTCATTGACTAGGTGGTTTCCATTGTGTTCGACAGCAAGACATCTATTCACACATTAGGATTTGTGCATTGTCTTGGATGCCATTAGCCTTAGTGTTAGTTTCCTCTCCTTTGTCAGTATTTTTCCTCATTGGTTTCTATTAAGAGGGTCTTTTTCATGTAACGCTTGCACTTGGCACTTGTGAAAGACGCACATGGTTGTGGGTTCGTGAACATGCTCTCCATCTGATTTCCTCTGAATCATCAAGCTCATGCTTTGTACCTCGTGTTGAATAATGAGAGATGCCTTAATGCTCTCCTTTCAGTGGGTCTCCTTCCATCGACTTCAGCTCATCTATTTTGGAAACGAGACCTAGATTCCTATGAGTACCTAGAGGCTTGCATTCATTATTGGTAGGTTCTCTCGCCATCAACAGTTAGGAATACATAAATTTCTCTTGATCGATGGATTCTTCAAGTGTTCGATCCCAACTCCTTTATTCACACTTGTAAGAATGTAATCGATGCCTTGATACCTACTTTCATCATCGGTACATTATCTCGCTTTTTTTAACAGTATACCTCAATGATCGTTAATCAAACGAACTCTCATTGTGTTCGACCTCAACTCATTTATTCACACGATGTATACTTGCACCTTTGGAGAATTGTGTAGGAGACTTGAAGACATCAATATGTAGCCACATATTTCCTGAGTTGTTGCCACCTTTTCATTGGACCAGTACCTATGTGACTCCAGTGATCATGGGAGATCATATTGTACTCCATTGTATACAGATATCTTCAATTTGATTTTGAGACTGGTTATACTGGGCCTTGTTCGTGACTATGAAATCCTTTGGCATGTAACCGCATTTTTATTTGCCTATTCATAGCCATTGATGGTTGTTTGGTATATTTTCACATGGATCTGCAATGTAATTCAATTCGGCATCCATTTATGCAAAGTTAGTACATATTGTAATGAGCAACTAGTTTTCCCAGTTGGGTCCACATTACTCCATTTCTAGGTTTTTATAATGTTTTTCAGCCATCGCAGATACTCCTCTGACCTCACACATTAGGGGGCATATGTTATAGAAATATTTTCCTCACCCCATGCAATCTTGTAGAGAAGGCATTTTTCCATTTCCCTATGCAAACTTGTAATCCCTTTTTACAAATCCCAGAGCTAAAAATACAAGTTTTCCACATATACGCACCTTGCCTACTATACAGTATGTGTATACGCAAGTTGCACCACTACAGCTCCCATACATCGGGAAATGTACCCAAAAATGAAAAATGGTTTCGGGTTTCCATGTCACGACACAAGATCAATGATCCTTGGCCTTCCATATACTGGAAACGTTCTGACTCGGACCTTTAGTTCCACTTGAAGGTTATAAGTGGGTCAAATACAAGCTATGGAAAAGAGGAGAAAGAATTCAACTTTGACAGCAAAGTTACTCTGGAGAAATTATTCACTTCACATTGAGTCTGCATCCCTTTATCCTTTGAGTCTGGACACATTGTTCATCCCCCAAGCTCTTCCCTTGTTGATTGAGAACTCCATTGTCTCTCTTATATGAGATTGCCTTTGGTGGAGGATTGAAGTGGTGGAGGCCCAACTGGAAGGAACTTAGTTTCTCAATTCTGAACCATGCCGACACTGAATTATATAATTTATTCACTTATGTTGATTATATCTTAATAGAAATACTATTTTCTTGTCCAATTGATATCTTGCAAATATATGAATTATTATTCCATGGGCGTATTTTTTATGAATGTTGATGGATTATGCTATTGAATGTTCTATCATCATATATTATCACCATATGCTTGTGTTGTTTGGTTGTTGAGGACTACTTGCAAGTATATTTCTTTGGGTCAAGTGCTCAATGGTGGACTTCATCGAACATCTGGACGAGGTAGTGTTTTTATCTTGTCTTGTTAGCATATTTGTTTATATAGAATAATTGAGAGTAGAGTTGATTTCTGCAGTCATTTCAGTCTATTGTGGTTTACCCCTAGTCATAGAGATATTTTCCTCGTAATAGATAGCATGGTAGAAAAATCGATGCTCATAGAAATGATGATTTTTGTGTGCTACAAGAATGGTAACATTCTTGTAGCAAAGCACAGTCATGGATGTAGGTTTAGGTACTAACAACAACCATTCACATCAACCATGTAACACAAACATAATATCAAGTAGCATATGCCTCAACCATCAACCATGTACACCAAACATCTACATCAACCATATACATCAACACCATACCATGTACCAATCATATACCATATCATGTCATACATCATATACCAATAAACCAAGATATGAACCAACATTGTATCTCAACAAGTAGACCTCAACCAACATGTATCGTGCATCAAATGATGTGCCTCAAATCATAAACCAAATCTCACAAAGACATGCTTCAAGCATGCTCCTCAATATCACAAATATGCAACCTCATAACACAATATACCAATCCTAAAGTATGCACCATAACATGTAATCAGACCATACTCCAAGATAGCCAATAATTCTTCTAATCAACGTATCATAACATCACCAAGATGTACCATATCACGTACTATCATCACCATGCATGTACCATAACACCATAACCCTAACCCTTAAAACTTACCTTTGATCCTATAGTTGACTTGTTGTATTGTAAACGGACATGTAATTCTTCCACGGTCCTCAGCAACCTGGTACCAACATCTCTTCACAACCTTTCACAAGTCGTTTTACATATACATGACTTTCTCTTCTACGGCCCGCAGATATCCATGCTTTCCTACTACAACTCGTGTATATCCCTGCCTTGATAACATGTAACCTTTTGATACCTTAGAAACTAGGGTTACTCAAGCTTGCTGCAACTTCAAGACTTTCACCTTCGACCTTCCTTCGCAACCTCAAAAAAATGTCGTCATAAACTAGCCAAAATATCTGCATACTAGACCATAACATTCACAAGATAGATATTCAATTGTAAATGTGTGAGTGTACATATGAGAGACTCCTTGAGGTGTTTATATATTTTTTCATAGTGACCTCTCTCCTTACTTTAGGGATTTCTTGTTACAACCACTTTACCCTTTGACTAAGAATTGTAACCAACTAGGGGCTTCTTGAACACTCTTCAGGGCTTCCAACTTCACAATGCCATATCTCCCTAAATGTGAGGAACCGCGTGGAATTACACATATCATCGGAAATGGAAAGACGTGTACTATCTATCCATGATAGGTTTACCTACAATTTCATTTTCCTTCATTTTCATATTCCTTATTAAACATCGCGTCCCATCACCACATTGTCGGGGCTACATGTAGACTTCATCAAATGTACCCAACTAACTCACCATCAAATGATAACCAATTGTCCAATGATCTCGTCCACATCTCTGGGGCTTTCGGACTTCTCCAAGTGTTGACATCAATATATAATATCACTCTCCAAGGGTTGATATCAATAAAAACCAATTGTCCAAACCAACTTCCCAACATCTCCTTGGTCAACTATAGGTTTTATAACTAATGGTTTAGCTAGAAAGTGCGGTGTTGCTTAACCCTTAAACATGAAACACAAACTAGGTATACAAGGAAAATAATTGCAAAAACCTGGATATGAGAAACAAATAAGGTGAAATATGTGAAATATACCCTTTTATTATGAATCCAAAAGAACTAAAGAAATTTTCACTTTCCTCTTAAGGTGGGGACAAATTTCACTGAGCGAATTGTTGGAAGATTGGTTGTTGTCATTGATGTCAACCCTAGTCATGGGTTTTGGACCGCAATATTGATGAAGGTGTTAGCGTCAGAATTCACTCCTAGATTGCAACAGGAGCAGGGCCCAAGGACCATCAGTTTTATGTCATGAATAAATTTAATGGGTGATCAAATGGGTAGAGACCCAGGAAGGTATAGTTTTAACACAGGAAACCGAGCCTAGTATGTAGAAAACAAGGGAGGTATTGATCCAACTTCCATCAGTAAGTTGAGTATAAGATGGATAGATGGAAGACTTAATGAGATGAGTGAGCAAGACTGCCTCGGGCATCAGGCCTTCGATAGCTTGAGGAGGAAAAACGCAAAAGACAAGATCCTCTTGACCCCGAGTTTCAAAGAACTAAAAGGTGGCTCGACTGGATCCTCCAATTCTGAGCCATTCAGCGTTGAGAAAGCACAAGAACTAATTAGAAACCCTGTGACTATTACAGTGATCCAACCTACATCATCCTATAAAAGCGCAACTCGACTGGATCCTCCAATTTCGAGTTGTTCTAACATAGTGTAAACAAAGAGATGGAGAGAGGTTGACATCCATAAAGTAAGAAATCTCAAATGCCAATACATAACCAGAGCGACCAGCGCTTCATCAAAACTTTACAATCGGGAGCCTAGCTCAACCATCGATACTCCACAACAATACAAAAACTGAGTACATATACTCAGAAAAATTCGCACAACAGAGTCGTGCTAGGATTTCAGGATGGGGCGTCTCTTCAATCAAATCTAGCCTACATTGTTCTGTCATACGCCATCTTAACTCTACATGGATTATGCTAAGGGGTAGTTGAGCCCTTAAACGACGAATTAGCGTGCGCAGACTTCCCTGGTGGGTCGAGGACATCGGCATGGATTTTGTGGGAAAACCATTACAGAGGACCACCGCGGGAAGACTTCTTGTCGGGACCTCCATACCTCGCAATTAATGAGTGAGGTGAGGTTTCAACCACCCCCTCTCTTCTTCATTTACTCTGAGCAGGTATCAGGATTGAGATCAAGTTGAACTCGCACATGGAGAACACGGTGATCCCTTCTGTAGCTAAACCCGACACTTCGTCCCTTTGCGCAGTTCTTTCTATCGCCCCTAAGTGACCATGGGTTGTGACCCTGTGCCTATATTCAAAGGTGATTTTGGTATTTTGCGTCTCAGGGATATGAAGGAGTTGCTTCTTATGATTCAAAGTCGTGATGGGTGAAAAGGCGAAGAGCCTAATCGTGCACCACGTGTCCCTTTGGATGGATGGCTGAGACTGCTCCATGATACAGTGGGCCCGGGTCCTGGACGCTCTCGGCACTTCGCATCTCGCAGCTGGGAAGAGGTTTATCCTCGCTTTTCAAATTCTCAATGGGCGAAAAGGTGAAGAGCCTAATCGTGCACCACGTGTCCCTTTGGATGGATGGCTAAGATCACATCGATGCTTTCACCTGAAATATCCCGAAAGATCCCCTATCCTCTTATTTATTCCCCATCCTTTCCACTGAAACTTAGGCCATGACCATGGTCCAGGCTCTCGGGGCTATCACATTTCGTGTTTCGGGGTTTTCAAACCCAAGGAATAACCCTATCTTTCCAACTTATCATCCCCGAAACGTTGACTAGCTGCCACCTGTCTCCACTGGATCGGGCGGCCATGATTATTTTGGTGGTGTAAGCGCTACTCCTTGCTCTAAACCTGGCACAACTCTGTTGATCTCAATTACCCCTTGACCGTTGATCTGCTTCATCAATTTATCCTCGTCGTTGAATACTGGAGTCGCTCACCTGTTTGCATTTTCAACCCGAAATGGATTTTTTGTGCGCTGCTTATTGCGCTCATGGCTGTGACCTTGGACTAGAACGCATTTGATGGGTTTTCAAACCCCATTTCTTTGCATTTTACATCAAGGGTCTGAAATCGGGGAAAAAACACCCCGCTTGCAAGAATTGGTGCTAACATTAAGCTCCATGGGGGATAGAGTCATCCCTGTGATGCTCTAAGAACTCATTTTGCAGCTTCAGTGCCTTGTTGTTGGGCTATGGAGTCAAGCTCAAAACCTCCTACTACTAAAAATACAGTCCAAAAAGTAAAGCAAAATAAACAAAGCTACATGCTCAAAGGAACTTATTTATGTGCAGTCCTAAACTATCAGAATCCTTTGCATGGGGCTAGGTGAAAGCAAACTTCCACCATAGCCATTCAAGCAGCTTTCTGAATAGAATCTCCTTACATCTGTCGATGATGGATAACAGACGATGTAACCAGGACATTAGAATGGTTACATCCTTTAATTCATCTTCAAGGGTTGTCGTGAAGATGAAGTTGGGTGGCTCCAAGTCATAAAGTAAATGCCACTCCATGTATTTACTGACAGGGTCATAGAATGACTGCCGAATTCCAGAAAATCGGTGACAGACAGTCTCCTCTGCTACACAGTTGTTCACATGTGGTTGAATATCTCTGATAAGCATAAGTGGGTGGACAACTTATGTAGGCTCACTACTCTCAGGCAGTGGATGTTCGTTGACTGGCTCCGGACAGAAAATACTCTACTCCTCTGGTTCTTTCTCCTCTTCTTGTTGGCTTTCTCCTGGGTCAGATTCGTATTCATCATAAACAAGGACCATGGGATGGCTCTGCTTGTTTTCATGCCAATCAGTGTCTTCATAGTGATCAAATGTAGTATAATATTGTTGCTCATCATCACTATAATATTCATCAAAAAGGGGCTGACCTTAATTTCTATGTTCCTCCTCCAAAATAGTGATCCCGTCAAAAATATCCATTCCAGGGACAATGGTATCTACTGCTTCTCGTTGTTCATACATAATTTTTTTCTCTTTAATCCCAGCTAAAAATATATCGTGAGAAACCCCTTGAAGGAAAAGAGAAAAATCCTCCTCCACAACCATCTCTTCTTTAAAAATGGGGAGGTCTTCGTCATCATAAGCAGAGCTGCTAGGAACATATGCTTCAACTTGATACCCAGGTGAGCCATCTACTATAGACCACATCTTCTCTATAAACTCATAATTTTCACAAGAGGCACGTTGATCTTTATGAACATCTAAAAGAAAAGGTGCATCTGAAATAATGTCATATGCTTCCGTTAGGGCTAACACAATTAATATCATTCAACACCTCTATTTTTTCATGGAAAATGCTTTCCTCCACAGTAAAAGATTCATCACAAACATGGTCTACAAGGCCAGCAGAGGCTTCATGAAGCAAAGAAAACTCCTCGCAACAGTTTTCAAACAAACAATCAGCTGGATAGTAATCTTTACAAAACGAATTGAAAGCTGTATGAAAATATGTCAAACAATGGATGTTTGCAGTGGGAAGAGATCGACACCAATCAAGAGCAGCTCCCTTCAATGAATACTTAAAAAGATTAATCTGGACATCTTCATGCATGATATTAAGTCAATGAATAACATCATGAAAGTCCAGTAAATGCTCAGCTGGTATCTCTGAAACTTTTGCTTGAAATTCAGGGAGGATATCTTCCCATCCCTCTATCTGGCAGTGGATTAGGAAAACCAACTATCTGGGAAAAGTCACAGAAATCCAACCTTTGAGCTAAGATATTTTCCATATCGAGTTAGTGGATTCGTCGACCGATCCTCGAATCATGGATTCGCCAGGTGAAAGATGCACAACTTCGAATATGCCTGGTCCTTGTTCACCATCAAAGGCCAGATCTTAACGTTGTCATTACCCTAGGAAACTTCTCAGGCTGAGAAAGCAGCTGCTGAAACTTTCTCAAGAGAGCTCCTCTGGGTCATATTTCAGGTGTGCTAACAGTAGCCACAACTAAAAAAATGATGTGGAGACCTTGGAGTCACCACAGTGGATTCACCAGGTGCACAGTATCAATCTTGAAGGGCTCTGATGTATGATGCACCTTCAGAATCAGAGGCTCAATGTCGTTCTACCCAGGGAAAATCTTCAACTTCGTCCCCGGCAACGGCGCCAGAAATGTTAGCATCAGAAGTCACTCCTGGATTGCAATAGGAGCAGAGCCCAATGCCCATCATTTTTATGTCATGAATAAATTTAATGGGTGATCAAATGGGTAGAGACCCAGGAAGGTATAGTTTTAACTCAGGAACTCGGGCCTGGTATGTAGAAAACAAGGGAGGTCTTGATCCAAATTTTGTCAATAAGTTGAGTATAAGATGGATAGATGGAAGACTTAATGAGATGAGTGAGCAAGACTGCCTCAGGCATCAGACCTTCGGCAGCTTGAGGAGGAAAAATGCAGCAGACAAGATCCTCTTGACCCCGAGTTTCAAATAACTGAAAGGTGGCTCGACTGGATCCTCCAATTCCAAGCCATTCAACGTTGAGAAAACACAAGAACTAATTAGAAACCCTGTGACTATTATAGTGATCCAACCTACATCATCCTATAACAGCGCAACTCGACTAGATCCTCCAATTCCAAGCTATTATAACACAGTGTAAACAAAGAGATGGAAAGAGGCTGACATCCATAAAGTAAGAAATCTCAAATGCCAATACATAGCTAGAGCGACCAACGCTTCATCAAAACTTTACAATCGGGAGCCTAGCTCAACCATCGATATTCCACAACAATACAAAAACTGAGTACATATACTCAGAAAAATTCGCACAACAGAGGCGTACTAGGCTTTCAGGATGGGATGTCTCTTCAATCAAATATGGCCTGCATTGTTCTATCATACACCATCTTAACTCTGCATGGCTCATGCTAAGGGGTATCTAATCCCTTAAATGCTGAATTAGCGTGCGCAGACTTCCCTGGTGAGTCGAGGACATCGGCATGGCTTCTATGGGAAAACCAGTAAAGAGGACCACCGCGGGCGGACTTCCTGTCGGGACCTCCATACCTCACAATTAATGAGTGAGGTGAGGTTTCAACCACCCCCTCTCTTCTTCATTTACTCCGAGCAGGTATCAGGATTGAGATCAAGTTGAACTAGCACTTGGAGAACACGGTGATCCCTTCTGCAGCTAAACCCGGTGCTTTGGCCCTTTGCGCAGTTCTTTCTATCACCCCCAAGTGACCACGGGTTGTGACCCTGTGCCTATCTTCAAAGGCACTTTCGACATTTCACGTCTCAGGGATATGAAGCAGCTGCTCCTTGTGATTCAAAGTCACGATGGGCGAAAAGGCGAAGAGCCTAATCGTGCACCACATGTCCCTTTGGATGGACGGCTGAGACTGCTCCATGATACAATGGGCCCGGGTCCTGGATGCTCTCAACACTTCAAGTCTCACGGCTAGGAAGAGGTTGATCCTCGCTTTTCAAAGTCACGATGGGAAAAAAGGTGAAGAGCCTAATCGCGCACCACGTGTCCCTTTGGATGGACGGCTGAGATCACATCAGTGCTTTCACCTGAAATATCCTGAAAGCTCCCATGTCCTCTTATTTAGGCCCCATCCTTTCCACCGAACCTTAGGCCATGACCGCGGGCTAGCCTCCTGGGGCTATCACATTTCGTGTTTCGCGGTTTTGAAACCCAAGGGATAACCCTGTCTTTCCAGCTTACGATCCCCGAAACGTTGACTATCTGCCACCTGTCTCCACTGGATCGGGCGGCCCTGATCATTTCGGTGGTGTAAGCGCTATTCCTTGCGCTGAACCTGGCACAACTCTGTTGACCGCAATTACCCGCCGACCGTCGATCTACTTCATCGATTGATCCTCGTCGTTGAATACTAGAGCCGCTCACATGTTTGCATTTTCAACCCGAAATGGATTTTTTGTGCACTGTTTATTGCTCTCATGGTTGTGACCTTGGACTAGAACGCATTTGATGGGTTTTCAAACCCCATTTCTTCACATTTTACATCAAGGGTCTGAAATTGGGGAAAAACCACCCCGCTTGCAAGAATTGGTGCTAACAGAAGGTATTTTGTTAAGAACCAAAGTAGATCTACAAATATAATCACCACAAATACTGAATACACAATAGATCCACAGACCAAAATAGAAGAAACCACACTTTATTATTACCAAACCCTTTAGGTAGGGAAACACGATACAATGGATCCTATAATGGAAGGGATCCTCTCCTGTTCACTTGCCTCTTTGAGGGGGAAACCTCCTAATGAGCTTCAGCTCCAAATACAATAATTATCTTCATGTCTCATTACATTGCTTGAACCCCTTTATAT